>JAODTR010000005.1:1434607-1458916 GCA_025399935.1 Amblyopsis rosae | reverse complement strand
TAATATAATATAATATAATATAATCGTCAGTGACTGTGAAATATAAAGCGAGGTAGATATGTTGTCAACCTTATTTTCAAACGCAGTAGCTGGTATTTGTGTGGAAACTTCTCGTCATATCGCAAGGACATTTAATGATTAACATTGTACAATAATTCATTCTCCCACTCACCTTTATAATAAAAAAATCAATGAATTAAAGTTAAATTAAATAAACAAATATAAGGCATTACACACACTAAACGCTTTTACTTTGACCACATTCACCAATAGCCAACGTATATCGTATGGCTATGCAAAGTACCAGCACTTACGTCTGACGTCTTTGAAGTATATAGTCTGCCTGTTGGGATTGAGCAGTTGAATGACGGAGTCGTCATTGTTCTTGATTCGACAGCTGATAGTGGCTGTTTCTCCTTCGGCCACGGACACATTATCGGTCACCAGGTTCTGACCTTCCACTACACACCACACAGAAACAGACAAAGGGAAATTCTATTTCAAATGACATGCTGCACTGCTGCAGGCTGCAAGGGTTGTGTTGTTCCATATGCACAGTAATATATAGCAAGGTCTGTATGTTACTGTGCATATGGAGTCTGTGAGCAGTCCTTATACAGTAGATAAAGTAGACTGAACATACAGTCAGTTAACATTCCATATGTAAAGTAGACTAAACATACAGTCAGTTAACAGTCCCTATAGGTAAAGTAGACTAAACATAGTCAGTTAACAGTCCCTATAGGTAAAGTAGACTGAACATACAGTCAGTTATCAGTCCCTATAGGTAAAGTAGACTAAACATAGTCATTTAACAGTCCCTATAGGTAAAGTAGGCTGTCTGATTGCAGCCATTGTCTAATCCCTCAAATATCAGAGCCGTGTGCCATATTTGTCACTATTGATCTCTTCTGGCTCAGAGAGGGCCTGTGAGTCATTGCCAGATGGGCTGTAAGCTCCACTGCCCACAGAGGTTGGAGGAGAGAACAGGGTGGGAAGATTAGACAAAGACATGGAGCCTCAGACAGCAAGGTAGGCACTATAGATACAGAGTGGGGTGGGTGGCATGTAGACAGGGCAAGTTAAATAGAGTAAGAGAGCAAAACAGGAGCAGGGAGGTGGAGCGACAGATATGAGCACACACAGAGATAAAGAGGGAGACAAAAGGGAGGGAGGGAGAGAGTAGGGGAGGGGACATGAGTCCAGGGCTCAATGTTGTTTATGGCTAAGCTTTATCAGAGCCCCCCATCTGAGGTTTCGCGGGACCAATGTGTGCTCAATGTGCTCGGGGGTTCTGTTCTGTATCTCCAGGAATCACCGTGCTGTGAGCCACTGAGCCACACAAGCTTTTCCCTGCCGCCTTTATCCACAGACAGCTCCCAGGCCGTCGCATTAACCCCGCGCCACAACCGCACTTTGATTCCGCACAACGTTGGAGAAGCCCAAGTCACCTTGTGCTATATTTATCTGGCTGGGGCCCAAGGAGTGAATGAATAATGCTTTTAAATGCCTGTGATTTGCGCCAGTAGATGAACAAAAGTCTCACCAATGAAACATCAGACGCACATTTGCATGCCTGAGCTGTCAGACCTCTATTGCATTCTGACATTTACAAAGTGGGGAAAAACACCTGCATTTTCAGATAGTGATAATGGGAATAGACAGCCAAACTAACATGATTCAAAATGAACTCTGTGAATGCAGCAGGCAATAAGAAATTAACCTCCTGTGGAGGAAAGCTCCTCAGACCTGTCTGATGCAATGAAATATCCATTTCATTGCAACTGGCGGCCAGAGGCAGATATTGGTTCATGACACAATGAGGGTAATAGATGAAAACAGCCGCAGATTATGTGACAAAAGTACACACCTCAGACCATTAGCGTTTAACACTAGAAAAGGTTCTCTATTTATCCACTAAAGGTGAACGCATGCAGACATAGGATACCAGCTGTATGCTGGGGAAGGGAATAAAAAAAAGTCAAGTGAAGCATGAGTCATGAGCGCCTAATCAACATTGTGTTTGTGTAGGCTGCTAAAAATATTTGTGTACGGGTGGAATGAAATTGAGTGTGTCGGTGCCCAACTAGCGATGCCATACTAGGGCTCTGTGCTACAGAAGAGGAAGCAAAGGCATTGTGAAATGTTTTGATGTCTGTTTTATTTCGGTATAGTGAAATTAATACACTGTATAACGTCACAACAAGGGCATTTCTTCTCGCTGTGGGCTGTGCTCCAGAGAGGGGGAGTTCAATAGATACATTCTCCATAAGGTTTAGCAGGCATGTGCAACATTTGGTTCCCCTCCAACATCCTACAGTAGCCTAGGCGCATCTCCAATTCAAAACACACATGCATAACGTCGCTGTGATTATCAGTCACATCAAAGTGAAAACAGGCCACTTTGTGGAACATGGAGGGTTTTTGCAATTGGAGTAAACATTTTCAATTGCCTCGGCATCCTGGTCATGATTGGGTGCAAATGAGGAGAGGCAGCCATTAATTCTGCGTGGTGGGTGGGGTGTGGAAGGGGCGCAGGCAGAGAGGCACGGTATACAGATGACTGGCTGATAGATTTGCACTCAATCCAGCAGCTGTCTGGGAGAGTAAAGTGCCTGTATGCTCACACATGGCTGCACTCCTGTATTCAGCGTCAAAGCCCTATGAAAGGGGGCTGTGCGATCTGGACAAAGACACACGGTCGTGCGCTCTGACGTGGATCTCTGTCGGCTGTGCCGCAGATGCAAAGCAAAACACACCGGAGCCACGCCAGGGTCAATCCTCATCAGAAGTTGATGTCAGGACCGATTGCCTTCATCACAAGTTGGGGAACGGGAACCTTTCAAAATCTCGTTCTCGTTTTCTTTGAACCGTAAAAAAAAAGAAAAAAAAAAAGACATGAAAGGGGTGGCAAAAAAAAGAAGAAAGAAAGAAAGAAAGAAAGAAAGTAAGAAAAGAAAGCGGGACAGCCAGCCTCCGATTCCTCTCCTGCGGCTGGTGCAGACTTGTCCTTTCAAGGTACAACCGGGACGATAGACACATCATTAACAAAGAAAGTTCCTCACTCTCTCTCTCTGTTCTTCACTGAAGCCCCATTTTCACAGCTTCATCCCGGTATCCTGCTCAGTCATTAAACCTCCGATTCTAATGATAAAATGCTGTCTCAAGGATGTTCGCAATTAAAAGGCGTCTGTCACAGGGCATAATTAGTGCCATGCCTGTTATAGGGAGGATTTTCTATGTACAGTATATATGTCTCGGCTCTGCAACATTAAACATTCCAAACAGATGATCATGGCTTCCCAACAGCTCAGACAGCAGTCATAGAGAAGCCAATGTAGCCAAACGCTGAACTGAGTCCGAAGATATATTGAGCAATATATTTAGCAATTACCTTGTCTAAAAGTTTTCCTTAAAGATAAGGGTGTTACTGTATTATCGGCTAATTCAGACTGGATTTGACAAGAGAGCAATTTACCAGATTCTGATAGCTAAAAAAGAACCAGCCTACACGTTTTCACTTCATTCACATTTTTTTTATCTGAGCATTGCGATGATGCAAGACAATGTAAATCAATTAAACTGTGATTGGGATTTGACAATGACCAATCTGTTGAGGCGAGCAATGTTTCAGCTGTGGAAATAGATACTGTGTGTAATGTAGAGTGCTTTACAAGAATTGTCATCGCACATACCACATACCACAACTTTAACATCTGTGTGAATAATCTGATTTGGTAGTCCAAATGAACACTTAAGAACAGAAACAACAGGTTCAGACAAAAAGAAGCAAACCAAAATGTGTGTACCTGTCATGACTTCAGCAGCTCCTGTTGCAGGGCAGAAAGGAAAGGAAGAGACAGATTATGAGCAAATAGAATGCAACTGGTTTCAATTTATATCCATACATTATTGACAGCAGTTTCTAAATTAATTGCTGAAATCAATGACATTGAATTAGGACAAATACTGTACTTTGTTAGCGAACCCAGAAACCCTTTCTTACAAATTGTGTTATCACTGTGAGCAATATTACTGTCTCTATTTCCATTACTGTTCTGACATATGCAGTTGCTGACTATATATATAACGTGAAAAAGAATTTATGTACCAGAAGCCATTGTAAACAGTCAACTAAATAATGCAAGTCCACATTAAATAAACCAATTAGAAATGCCCCCTGTGTAAACTCCCTCAGAAAGCCTCATTGAGTCCAGTGTTAAGAGGTGGGACAACTGCTCATGCCAATCTGTGAGATGCTTCGCTCTCTAATTCTGATTCACTAGGAAAGAAAGTGAGCATACAGCGCTCTCCCCAGTGAGAAGATGAAGAAGAGGCTTGTGTGATTTGTGATTACAGTATCATCATTTAGCTACTTTTTATGCAACATGTCAGCCACTGCTAATGTTGTTAGCACTGGCTGTAGATAATAAAGAGGTCACTCGATTATTTTGTTCATCGCGAAAGGCTCACCAAAGAGAATCCAATGTTCACAACTGATTTATTTCAGAAAACAGGCCAGCAAAAACAGGATTCAGATACTGTAACATTGTAACTTTAGACAAATATTCTTCCCTTGTATCTGAAAGGACCACCCCCCTGTTCTTCACTTAGGGCCGTAACTTAACCAAAAGGACCACTACAGTGCAGAAACATGCTTTACAGCACTCTCTCGGCCATCTTCCATCATTGGCAGGACCAAACATGCAGTCTTGCTGTTTCTGAGAAGTTTTTTGCAAGTTTTGCAACTTTGAAATTCGCCATCACATTGAGGAACCGGAGATGGGCTGACCCTTCTTTGCTGTGTTCAACCATCACCCGAGTCTAGAATGTGATCCTGGAGCAAGGCTAAGACACTGCCGCGCTACTTTTTGAGAAGGCGTAGGTGAGCCAATTATCCAGGTAGCCGCAAACCCTTAGCACCTGCTGTCATGGAGAAGCCATGATGACTGCCTTCAAACTGTAGCTTAGGAAACACCAATGCCCCTCAGAAAGGTCTGGAAATATGGAGGTATATTTTCGCTGTGGTAAACCGGACCTGGTTGATGGTACTGTATGTCGCTCACCCTTAGTAAGGTCAACATTCTATACCTATAAAGCAAAGAATATTCTGATATTTGATAAAGTGGTGAGTCTTGAACTGTAGGCTAATAAGGGAACAACAAAGTGAATATTTTACACATAGCAGAGAACATCAATAATGATTATGATCAATGTAAATGCTGACATTTAAACAATAATCTACTATCCAGCTATGTTCTGTTCACAGCTAAAGAAGAGTAAAGCCCCCAGCTGAGTTTGAACTGCTGTATGGTGTGATATGTACCTAAGAATTAATTAAACAGAATTCCTTCTTTTGCTTGCAGGTTTCTGCTTACCTGGGTCAGATACCCCCTAGAAATGTCAAATTATGTTGTTTACAGTACCTCAATGAGTGAACCAAGATATAGCATTTGTTTTCAATAATCAGCTATGGAAAAATTGCCATGGTAACTACTGTACATATACCTTGGACAACATACATTTTCTTAAGAAGTTATGCTGTATTTGTTGAGTTATTTGTTGCTTAATAAACACACGTGTTAAACAGTGTTCATATCTTCTTATTTTTTTACTTAATTTTCTCTTTGTCTGTTTGAGAGCTGTGTCTCGCCAGCCCGCCTGGAGTACTTCGTGTGGAACCCTGTGGTACCCTGGAGAAGAGAGCACCCTTTTGGAACGGTGCCAGACTGGCATCTCACATGGGCATGTGAGATTGGCATGCTCCCAGGTATCCATAGCACTGTGGGGCCTGTACCCCCTAGGGCAGCGCTTCTCACACTTCTCTGTGACAAACGCACAACCCCCGCTCAGTTATTCTCCAAGTGGCTTACCAAACAGAACATAAAGTTGATTTCATGTTTTCATATTTTCTACATTTCATTTTCTACAATATTTCAC
This sequence comes from Amblyopsis rosae, assembly GCA_025399935.1. Classification (NCBI taxonomy): domain Eukaryota; kingdom Metazoa; phylum Chordata; class Actinopteri; order Percopsiformes; family Amblyopsidae; genus Amblyopsis; species Amblyopsis rosae. The sequence continues at coordinate 1,452,976 of JAODTR010000005.1, read as the reverse complement.
AGATACAATTATAAACAAAAATGGATTAAGCCAGTGAACAAATCTGATGCACCCAGAAGCAGTTATGTCTTTATAAGCCCATTTAAATACAATATATTTCGAAAAAAATAATCTGCTTCCATTTTCTCTCACATATCTTGTGTAGTACCACAAGTCAGCCCTAGGGGTACGTGTATATCCCATTGAGAAACACTGCTCTGGGGAAAGCTTCCATCTTCAATGAATGATGGTTTATCATGCATTGTGTGCAATCTATCAAACCCCCAGCACCATACAGACACACACACACACACAGACACACACATGTCCTCATACCTACACGGAATGCTTTTCTGATGTTGTTATTTCCCTCAGACTGGGGTTTGTTACTGGTGTCTGAGCAGTGTAAGCGTTAGAGCCCCGATGCATGCTGAAGTGACTGGCTGTCTCAGTTGTCATTGGCAGCGTAATAGGGGGCTGAGGTATGACACATGCCCTTGTTACGCTCATTTGGCTGCTCTCAAACGTCAGTACTTCTCAATGGCCAAAATGTACCGGTGACAAATCACAGCCGACAGACAATACATTTTCATCATAGTCCACATGCCTGCCCCGACATCTCAATTCTATGCATTAAAAGGTGGAGTCAGTGATTGTAAGCTAATGTACTTTTTGTCAAATTCAGCTAATAAATTCTCAGTCTGCTAGCTGCCTGTACTACTGTATGTGCGCACTAAAAGGAATCTGGTGTTTCTACACAGCCCTGGCTCTGTAAATACAAGTGGTGCAGACCGCACCACACAACACTATCATATGGCCTTGGCAATGTGTGTCCAGTATGACAGCCAACCCGCACCTCCCGACCCACAAAAATATGCCTTCATCAACCACTTTAACCCGACTTGCAAATAGCCAACTTGTATAGCAATGGCGATATAGAGATATCGATATCTAATTTGACGTTTCAAAGGGATATACACTGGTAAAGACAATATATTGCAGAGCCACCAAGTCATATGCCTCTGGAGTAGTAGCCTCGCTAAACTGCCTATTGTGTCGATAGGCTATGCTAGCATAATCTACATAATGTGCATAATGTACATGCTACTAATATGCAACTAATAAACAAAGTTTCCATAGGCCTGACCAACTTTATAGTTCGATATGGCTAATGCAGAATAGTCAATAATGACAGCCATGGCATGAGAGGATCTGCACCACCACTTCAGTGCATGCGCCATAGTGTGCATCACCCGTGTTTAGTGTGTACAGGCGGAGCTTAGCACCCTATGGCAATGAAAGGAAAAGTGTTTTATTTTATCAAGTTCACCTGCCTCCACCTTTAAAGGTGATTTTAATACAATATTTTAACTAATATGTGGTAGCAGCAAACAACTATTTTCAATTTGATATAGTGGCGTCCTGAGCAGGGAAAGACATCACACTCGCTGTGTGTGTTGAAATCAGAACTCCTCTGTTCTTGGTTTACAGCAGTGCATTCATGATATTGCTCGCGTGTGTGGGTGGGTGTGTGTGTGTGTGGGTGTGTGTGGCCGGTTTAGGTTTGGTTTGACGCTGGTGTACTTAGTGTGACATCTAGTGGCAGAAAGTCATATAGAAACACTTTAAACAGTCAGACTATCTTGTTTTTACAATAATTACCAAATAGTTACATTATTACTTAAATAATGACTTTTTTGGCAGACTGTGAATGATACAATGATTACTAGAAAGATGGCACAATGAGATTGCATGCGTCCAAATAGTAACTATTGAGCACATGGTGTGTGTTCCAGCCCAGTGAAGCCGATGACCTCGAGGACACCCAGTAATGAGGCTTCAGAGAAGTTTTAATTGCCTGGTAATTATTATGCTGTAAGAACATTGTGTAAATAACAAGTAATTATTCTCTAAGGTAAAGCCCGACCGATACTGAAGTTTTGAATTCGATCCCGATATCATTTCTTTTTTTTAAACATAAACATGAAAAGCACTCATTTTTGGCATTGATCGCCTATGTGGTTTTCAAAGACAGGCTGTGACAAAGATATCCTGCATGGTCACACCTGTATCAGACACTAATTTCAAGTGTAGAAACATACGTGTTATATAAAAACAAAAAAGAAGATTTGTATAGTGAGGAAACTGTCTGATTATATAGAACACCATGTTCTGCCACAGAGGGCCTCTGAGTGTGGAAAATTGACAACGGACACCTCTATGGCAACAAAGGAGGCTGTGATATAGTGTAGTGACACCTTCCCTAACCCTTCAGAACGATCCACTTCCTCCTGGTGGCCTCAGAGAGCGCTATAAATAGCCGTGTGTGTGCAGAGCTCCCCTGCGCCTCTCTATACCTGCAGCACATTAGGTACGAGTTATGAGGTGCCAGCCGGCCTGTGATTAGATGTCATGGCTGTCGCTCTGCTTAGACAGCGATGATAGACAGATTTTGGAGGGAAATGCGTGTGATGGCACTCGCGAGAGTGCGGCCGTTGCACCAATCTGTCAATCACGCAGAATGAGAGGAGGGCAGGCCAAGCGTCCTCCAAATAATGACTGTCCTTGTCTTCCCACATCTCGTATTCATCTGCGTCATGTTCTACAGCAGCGGCTCTGAGCGCCAGGAGTGAGTTGGGACCCCCCAAGGAACCCGCAGGATGGTTGCGCGCGCGCGCGCGTATGTGTGTGTGTGTGTGTATGTAATGAGGGGCTGTCACAAGGTGATTTCAGAAATTAGGGATATTGTAGATTTAATCAAAATAGTGCTTTTGTGAATTGTGCTCCTGGTTATTTATTGTTTATTTTCTATGTTGCATAGTTTGCACCCCAACCACTTCTCTTTGGGGGGTATTGGATGAAAACGTTTGAAAAACGTCTTCTACCAAATGAGCCCAATTATGCTCCCTAGGATACAGTAAAAGTTAAATATTTCCTCTCCCCACCCACACCAATGCTGCTTTTACTGTCAGAATTGTCTGAACCGGCAGATCCATGCACCACACTATATATTGTACGAATGCAACACACCTATACAGTACAGTACAGTACAGTAATTCAAGACCCTGGTATTCAGACGTAGCGTTTGTGTTCAATCCACTGTCACCTGAGAGAATCCATACTCATCCATGCTATATTTCAGAGGCAGACCGTGATCCCAAGAGATGGATGCCTGTGCAGAATGGCACATAGTCTCTCCCTCTCCCCGGCTTTCACTGACTACCGCTGAGTGAAAGCAGTGGGGTAACGCTAATGAGGCAACATTTCTTCTCTGTACTGGCGTGATGGCTTTGAATTAATGTTCTTCTTTTCAGGTAAAACATTCCAGTGGTTATTTATGCTCATAGCAGCAGCTTGTTGCATGCCAACCAAGGCTGTGATTGCACTGCCAAGGCGGTTTGCTTAGTAAAAACACTAATGGCTACCTTTGTGTTGGGGTGTGTGTGTGTGTGGGGGGGAGATGGGGCCATGCCTTTGCAGCTTTTTGTGTAGTCCACCGTGCTTTCGTTTAATTAAATGGATCAGAAGAGGCTTCAACCCTTTTTCTTCGATGGAATCAGATGATAAGGTCAAGTCTTGTAGAGTGGATCCAAGAAACACATATTGACTTTTGGAAGTAATCAAGTAATGAAATGAAATGAACTTTCCTCTGAAAAAACAACAAACAAACAAGCAAACCAACCAGCAAACAAACAAACACACGTTTAACATGATCACCTCAAAGAGCGATTAGAAAAGGTGTGCATTTACAGATTAGCAAATTCACATTTGACAATTTCAATATATTATTAAAAAAACACATTGTTTTGCATACAGTAGTTGTACCATCGCCAGGGTTATTTAATAACACCAATTAGCAGCATTTTGTCTTCATGGCAACATCTTAATCCAAGCTTATGCCACTGAGATATGAGTGAAAACATTCACCTGTTAATACTACTGAGAATATTCAGATTAATATCTCCCAAGAGTAGACTGAAACATATTAATCAGTTAAGCTGGCAGGAGATGCCAAACATGTTTCCTTGATACACTGTAGTTAAAAGGGGATTTTGTTTAAATCCCTACAGAGGTGGTACATTTCTCCCTATTGATGGACTACACAGTGTGAAGGGGTGATCCATGACCTGCATGTCAATGTTATGCTTTAATGGAACTCAGGAGGCTACACATAACTGACAACAGCTTTCACTTGTGGAAATTCTATCATATAAAAACAGCCATTTGGCTTAGGACCTAGCTGCGCTAAAAGGGTATAAACAGTACAGAAATAACCACGATCCAGTTAAGATAAAACTACACTGCAGCGATTTTGAGTGTAGTGCTCTCGTGAGTGTGGAAGCGACTGCTTATCAATAGATATCGCCAGTTCGCTGGTTGACTCTGGTGTAGCCACTGGACCGACCGCTCATAGCGACCAAAACCCGACGCTCTATCAAATTTTTCTAGCGATTCACATTTTTTATCAGCAGCGAGAAGTAGGGCTGTGCGATAAAACAATATATATCGTATGACGATAGAAAAACATCTACCGTCTTAAATTATGCTTTGTAGTTTATATCGTTGTTATGAAAATCACACTCTTTACTGCAATATATATTTTGTCATTTGGAGTCTGTTGTTCGTATCTTGTGCGGATTACTCTTGCTGGCTTTTTACTGGCGATGCTTTTATTGCACTTCCAGTAAAGTGTGTAGTTTCATCAGCTCTCCAACTCTCCAGAGCTGTCTCTTTCCCTCGCCGAGCTCCGTGTGTGTGTGTGCGTGCGTATGTGTGTGGCGTGAGCCCTGCCCGCCTAACAGTGGAGCAGAGAGCACGGAGTAGCAGCTCGTGATCAGAGAAACATTGGTGAGGCAGATTTGTACTGAGTCTTATGACTGATTAAGTTTAAGCCTACGTTGTATTTTGCTTGGTGCGCACGTGTGGTCCTGCTGCAGTAAAGTAAATAAAGTAAACATATCACGCTAGCTAGCTTCCTGGCAAAACACATGGACATTACGTTCGGACATAGCCTAACCAGGACGTAGTTTACAACTATGAAAATGTTCGATTAAATGTCCTACCTCTATATTTAGTTTCTGTCTGGCAAATTCTTAGAATATCCAATCTTTCAGACGAGTTCTTAAAGAAACCATGCATGTTTCTCAACACCATGATTCCCATGGTCTAGTCACGTTATGCAGTCAATGGGTTATGTTCGCGTTCGTAAACTATCATAAACTACAGCAAAACTATGTAGAGACTATATTATGTTTATTTGAACTCAGTGTAACAAATTCTGAGTTAATCTCCTCTGTTCACTGTGGTTCGGCGAGGGCGGGGCTGCCCCTCTATACATACACAATGTTTTATTTATATTGTTCTATGAATGTGAGCACAAGCTTGAGGGAGGGGTTCATTAGATGACAAGAACCTTTTTATTAATTGAATTCACAGAAGTTGCTATATCGTGATATGTATCATTATCGGGATATAAAAATATCTATATTGGGATATGACATTTTCACCATATCGCACACCCCTAGCGAGAGGTCATAGAAATCGCTAGCATTTCTACCAATCATAATCTAAGAAAAGGCTATCAGGCTTTTTGCAGAGCATTATCAATATAAAAAACACAAAACCTATAATAACAGTGCGAACATAAATTTTTTCCAGCAGCCCAAAACAAGTAAACTGTTTAGTGTTTGCATTTCAATACCTCCAGTTCACGGCAAATGTATGGCTATGCGCCATGTTGCTCTATTTCCTATGAATCCTTTGTCTTCTCTTCTTCATTTAGCCTACTTTTGAATTAACAAAAGGCATAGAAAGGCCTACATTTGGTAACGCGAGCACTATAGGCTACTAAATTGTGGTGTCAGTGTTGTGGTTCACTCTTTGCTAGCTGTCAGTAATAGTCCCAAAACTCATTCATATTTTCTAGGGTGTCCGCGCAGTTTCAGAAGGTACCTGAAAGAGCGTCCTCGCTCAAGCATGTGCTCGTGCGGGGAACACACCAAGTGCGACGACAGAAATGGCAATTAGGCTGACACTAGATGACTCCCAGTTGCTATTCCATGCCTTTGAGTAGTTCTAGCTTTAGACTCTTCAGAATAAAGGGTTGTTATTGACATGTTTCCAGTGTAGTCGGAGCGAGCGGTGTGAACAGGCTCAACATTCTGGTGGCAAGCTTTGTTTCTCCTGAGGTGGTGGAGAGGAGATGAGATGAGGGTGAAGCTCAAAGGCATCCTGGAGAAGCCCTCTCATCCCCTCCATGATAAACTGAGGCTGATGAGGAGCACCTTCAGCCACTGGCTCATCCCGCCACACTGCACCAGCAAGCATCCTAGATGCTCCTTTGGATCTACACAACACATTGGACCTGCTAGTATCCCCACATGTATTGTGGTGTGCGTATATATATACACACACACACACACACACACACAGTTATAATATATTTCTGTATTAGTTGTTTACAAATGTATATCCTAATAATAATATAATAATAATAATAATAATAATTATTGTTTGTTTGCACTGTTCCTATACACTTTGACTACTTTTACATCAGAATATATCTTAATAAAGTGTTATCTTATCTTCACTTACTTATCATTGACTAATATCATTTTCCCTGTCAGAGCTGACATGTAATTAGCAGTGCCGTCACCATCCTGCAGAAATCACTAATTTCACCACTGACGAAAATAACTGCAGAGTGCAGCAAGCAGCTTTATGGTGGCAGGTAGTGTGTTAACTTCTCCCAGCTGTGTCGAGGAAAAAGCAGAGCGCTAACATACAACTGACTAGATGCCAGGAGCCCTGACAGACAAAAAGCTGCCGTACTACAGCTGCCTCAGCAACAATAATATACCCCACGGCAGTGAAATAAAAGAAAGATAGTACCTGAAGAACAGACACAAAATATCACAATGTTATTTTGTCACTGGGTAATTTAAAGGGATACTTATTGATTCATTTGAAGCCAGCAATCACATATACACTGTTTTAGATTGAAATCACTGTGTTCCCACACGCTGTATTTTCAAAACATTAACATTGAACTGGGAAGGATATTCCGGGGACTGTGAACACCAAAAACCAGGAAACCTTTAAGTTAAAAAAATTCTGTCCCGAATGCAATAACTTAAAAGGGCAGACAAATCTCCAACCAACCGTATGCGATGGAGGAAGGAGCATTTTCTTTCCTGCTAGGCATGATCATTCACTGAGTTATGTTAACAGGCATGGTTGACTGGTCAGGGACTTAAGCACAACAGTCACTGTGTGCTAGGGACCCTAAACCAGGCAGCAGAAACAAATCGTCGCGAAAGCTTAACCTCTTGCAGTGAGACACATCACATCTTATTCAGATCGTCTATTTCAGTGACACCAAACCGTGTGTGTGCAGCCGTTGGATTCAGCCAACGGCTCTTTTGCTCACAGGCTCAGGTGTAAGAGAGTCAAGACAGGAAGGAGTGTGTTTGTTGCCAGAGGAAACCAACAAAAGCTCTGTCGGGATCACAATGTCTCAAAGCCTCAAAAGAGGGTTGTGGGATAATCATGCAATTTCTCTCCTGTCATTTTGAACACGTTTAATGTGTCGCCTGTGGTGTTGTGCCAAGTCAGGAAAGCTCACGCGAACAATGTGACAAAACGGTGAAAGTGTGTGTGTGTGGCTGTGTGTGGGTGTGTGCACTCGTTCGCCTGCTTGGCGCACGTCCACGCCGAGATCTGCTTAGTCACCGCGGCCACATACTGTATGTGCATGCTTCCAGTCACGTCTGTGAGGGGTAATTAGGACATTAGGAAAACGTTCTGACAGGCTTGTCATCGCCACAGACTGCCCAGCGAAAAAGAGGTGGTCAGGGGGCTAAGTGGGGGCCCGAGAAGGTCAGGAGCCAGCTGCTAAACCACCACTCACTGTCTGGAAGCTCTCAGAGAATATTAAACCACCGGGGCCACAGCCAAGATGCTCCCCTACTGTATTTATGGTACGGTAAAACACAAAGCCTTCATGCAAGATTGCAGCCATTCAAAATGTCTCTGAAGTAGTTGAGCTCAATCTCGTCTGTTTCTACACAAAACCCTAACTGTACAAACACACAAAAAAGGATATGATAAATGAGGATCGCACAGAATGTATCGTGCTATTTTCATGAATCCATAAATGTGGAATTCACCTATAGTGTTACAGGCCAGACAATAAATACACATCTGGAGGGTTTAAGTAGGCCCTTGGACGGGGTCTTATTAGAAGACAGATTCTCTATAGTACCCATGGGGGTGCACACATGATGACATTGCTAGATTATATATCATTAATTGTATAGCTGGGTAATTACCATCGCACCCAACAACAAAGCTGCAGATTTTTTCTCTCTCTCCAATCTTCCCCGCACCTGTGTCTATTCTCTCACTGCCTTTCCTCATATACTCATAATCACATCTATCAGCCCAACACGCTAACTGCATCCAGGGACACTAAACACGTCCATTTGTTTGCAGTTGTAATGTCTTTTGTGCACCTCAATCAGACACCTGTCACACACACACCTGCTGCCTCGGCGCTAAGAGAAAAGGGAGAGGGGATGCCTTTTGTTTCCGCACAGAGTTTATAATCAGCATGCTGTTTCCAATCTTCTCCCACCATTTTTCAATTTCCCCATTTCCCTTTTCTCAGTCAAATCACTGCTATCAATCAGGTGTGTGCGTGTGTGTGTGTAAGGAGAATTGTGTGCAAGGGAGAGAGAGAGAGAGAGAGAGAGAGAGAGAGAGAGAGAGAGAGAGAAATGGAGCAGTCAGGGAAAGTCCTTGATGGAACCATCTCCAGCCCCAGGCCCCATTAGTCAGAGATTGCTGAGCAAATATGTATGTGCATGTACAGTATGTGCGTGTGTACGTGCACGTGCATGTGTGTATGTTATGCTAAATAAATACCGGTACAGTTTGTCTGCCAATACGAGGCCATTTAACATCCACTGTTCCATCTAAATGATGCACAGCATACAGTGACACACTTGACATTGCTCTCTCTATTTGACCTACAAGGATATTCAACCCAGTGGATTACATGTTGAGCTCTGCTTCAACTCCTGGTTAGTGATATTAAAAGTGAAGCAATGTGGAATATTGTAGAATTATTATAGAACGACTCCCCGCTGCCCATGTCCATTGTAAGGCAGCAGAACATCTCCGAAATGAATAGTGCAGATTAATAGAACAGTCAATGCCAATGAAAGCATAACAGCTGCATGGACACTTGTTATTTGAAGTCATATTGATTTTAGGCAAAGAGACGATCTTATACGGCATTGATATAAACTGAAGAGAGGGAAAAGAGTTGCTTAAAACTTGATAGATTATTACTAAAAACACATTACGGACAGTTAACATTTGTTCATTACACAACAAATGGAAACACTGAATAAAAGATCACAATCTGTCAGGGTTATTGCAGATGTGGCAATATGTTCTACAGTGTTTTACAGAGTGTATTGATTAAAAGGGAAATCTATTTGAAGTGGCCGTACCAAATGGCATCTATAGTAAATTCGCAACGGCAATGTAATATACGGCTTCACTGCTTTCATTTATTCACAGGTTGACATTTCCTTCCTTCTACACAGAGCGTGCTCTAACTGTGTGCCAATGGCCACATCATTTAGACTGGGCCCACATGAATATTTAACATTAGTGCCTGGCTCGTAGCTTCCAGAAAATGAATTATTTTTAGTGGGCTTTACAGAGGCTGCACCAAATAGCCTCTCGCTGTTGATGAATCGCCGGAGAGTTTGTTGCATTACGCAGGCAAAACAAATGGCTATCAATCATGTGACGCTCCCATGCCATGCATACCTTTCCATGGTACAAGATTCAGTGGGCTTTCACCACGACAGGCTGCCAGAGCTGTTGCCCTAAGGCATGGTCAATGGTCTTCTTCCACTGCACTGCATGTGGCATGTTGCAGTGCCACATAGTGTTACATTAATCCAATGTTCATCTGCACAATTAACAGTTTAGACCCTTTAGACCTCCCTTTAATTATACCATAACACCTTTATTAAGGATAAACAGTTTTGCAGAAATAGAGGGACATTTATTATAAATATGAATCGCAGATGGGTTGGACCTCCTGCAGAGTTTAAAAAAGAACTGAAAGGCTTCTACAAAATAATTAGGGTTTAGATTAAACCTAAGTGTGCATAAAGGGAAAGTCCTCATGAATGATTAAATCAGCTCTTCGTGCCCCCCCTACCTGCTTTCAGCAGTTTTATTTGATTGGCTATGTAATTACCTTAATGTTGGTTAATTGCTAGTGAATTTACATCTCATAGCATCTACAAAGCTCTATAGAAGCCTGTCAATCAGCTATGTTAAATGCCGATGGACTCACTGCTCACGCATGCGCATGCTACAAAGTCGCGGATCTATGAATGTCACACACGCACCACACACACACACACACACGCACACGCACACGCACACGCACACACACACACATGACAGATTCATTAAAACAGATTATGCTGACCCTGAAGTTTTAATCTTCCAGATAAAGTGAAGCTGTTCTTGCATCCGTTCTCAATGATGCACTTCATTAAACCAACAGATACCCAAGCCGAGATGGGACCTGGTCTCCCTCAAATACGTACAATCTGAATTGCTTCAATTGATTAAGCAGACAACTGGTGGGATGAGCAGGCTAGCAACCACGCCGTGCAGCCACTGGCAACTGTGGACAAAAGATGGAGGGGAAGATATCCCTGAGTGGCCTGGCACCTGAAACAGAGAGATAGGCCTGCCTGCCTACTGGGGATTGGAGGGGCAGGGGGTGGGCAATTGGTGGGGTCAAACAAGAGACAGATTTGATGGCTCCGGCTTCCCTCCCCGCTTTGATATTTCATACTGTAGCTGGGCAAAACAATTCCGGTGATACGCGAGAGGTGGGGGGGAGGGCAGCCATTTAAATGGGTGTCTGTTTCACAGTGAGACAGTGAGAGAGAGAATGTGAGCAGTGCATTAGCAGGTGATAATGTCACGCAGGAGGAGCTCGTAAGTGACTGCTTTTTGTTTGAGGAGCCGGTGGCTGCGGTGAGTGACACCTGTCCTCAACCTGAGCCCATTAAGAAGCAGAGGCGGCGCGGATGTGTGTGCTTTCTCTGAGGCCAACGGGAAACGCGGGGAATGACTTCTTTGATCATTACTTACCTGCTATAGCCTGCCCTCCACAGGGGCATGCTATTACAGCTGATAGCCGGGCTGACAGCCCTCAAAGCACAAATGCAAATGCACACACACTCACGCACGCACACACACACACACACACACACGCGCGCACGCACGCACACACACACACTCACGCACGCATACACACACACACACACACGCGCGCACGCACGCACACACACACACTCACATACACGCACACGCACACGCACACGCATGCACGCACGCACACACACAAGGGATAAAAGCACCACCATCAGCCCAAATTGTGTTGATGCGCCAACCTATCGTCAAAGAGGTAAAACCATGGCGACAAACCGAGGTAGTTGTATTCCTGTTAGGGTCACTAACCCTGGATTTCCGCTGGGTGCAGAGCTACGCTCAGAAACGTGCCGCGGCGCATCTGGTGGATCCTCAAGCATTGACTTGAGTGGCAGCGATCGTCCCCGGCAACAGCACCGCAGCCAGAACGCGACGCAGCCGCTCTCTTCAGAGTAAGCCGGTTCGTGACAATGTAAGAATGTAAAATGTACGCTATGCTTCTTGGCTTTCAAGGATTGTCTCGATCAGATACGGTAAAACCACTGGTAACTATAATATATTAGTTGTTCTTTTGATGTTGCTTCATAAAGAGATGTCACAACATTGGGAAAAAATCTGTAGGCTAAATAAGGTCTTTAAATAATGACATTACATACACAATAAAGCATTCTAACAAAGACTAATGTACTGTACTACTGAGAAATAACAAACCTCCGGATAAAGGCTCCCAGCACTGCATGGCATCAGCCAGTCACTGCCATCCTATCAGAACACTATCAATGACTCCTTACCTATCAAACACATTCAAACTGACAGCAAGACACTCATTCAACGTCACTTATTTTACCAGTGTGACAACACTGCCTACTGGTAGTACACTCTTAGAGTACTGCTTCTGTACAGTATCTGTAATGTAATGACTTGAGGTGGGGAGTATATTTTATGCAATGTCTTATTTCTATCACTACTATAATTTTACAATATCAGATAGCGTGTCATAATCTTTCAGCAACAGTATTGCTTCCCCTTGTTCCTCTCAGGTAGCGTAACTCAAAGCTAAAAAGGAGCAATTTCATTGGTCTGGAAGTGATTGACATTAAGAAGCTGAGATATTAAACAAACAACAAATGTGGATGATACAGAATATTATTATTTTTTTATCCCTGTATAATGCTAAGCACGCATGCCACGAGAATATCAGATGAGATCTAGGAAGGGAGCGAAGCTAGCCTACTGCAATGCACTGCCAAATGCATTCAGCGCGCCACGCCTGCACACAAACAACAGCGAGTGAAACAGTCAGCACAACCATTCAGCGATGCAGCTAGGTCTAAATCAGTGCTGTGAATGCATGCTAAGCACTCTTCCTGCTTCATGGTGAACTACACCCAGGGGAGCCCACCGTCACAGGGCGTCCGTGGCCTGCAGGTCACACACACACACACTGAGACCATGCATACAGTATTCAGATGTACAGTAGACACACACACACACACACACTGAGACCATGCATACAGTATTCAGATGTACAGTAGACACAGTATTCACAGGGAAACGTTTAAAGGTGGTCAGTGACTGTAAGCTGTGTGATGAAAACATATTCCAGTGTTTCACCACAAATGGGAACACAAGCAAAGTGGTGCAGACCGCACCACACAACACTATCCCAGCCTTGACAATGTGTGTTCAGTGTGAGGGACGGAGCTGCCGAGGGAGCACCCTATGGCATTGAAGAGAGAGGTGATTTTGCTTTAACAGAATTAGCAGAGCCAGTTCTGGATCGGTCCTGTGACACTGACACGGTCTCCTTCTCCCTTGTGTGTGTGTGTGTGTGTTGCTAGCTGGCTCCCTCTCACAGATGTTCCACCACATTGTAGGTTGCTACTGAGCAGGCTGCTGCATTAAGGTGAATTCACTGTTATGGCTCCTGAACAAGCCTGCTCATGTGGCCCGGGGCATTATCCTTCCGGAAGCATCTGCTCGCGGATGATGGGCACTTATTACCTGCAGTCATACTGACTTCAGATGTTTCCATTAAGGGGTGTGTCTGATTATAATGAGGGTTAGACACAGTATCGTGTTCATTCAATGTTTAAGCCCCCACATTTGTAACATGTCACAGACAGACTGCCAGCACCATTCAGACATATAGCAAGGCTTTATGGACTTGTTTCCAGCATGAAATAGCATTAAACATATATAACAATGTATAACAACGCATGGTTTGCTAATTCAGCAATGTTTTCATTCAGCTAACAGCTAACAGCTAACTGCAACTGCAGTGTTGTGTTTTTTACCTCCAGAAGGCAAAAGGTTGCTTGCTGCCATAACCCGTTTACGTCACGTTAGGTGTAACAACCTATCCGTTCCTGTACGGCTCCTTCAGAGCCACTGTGCACTCCACTGCCGGTTCACTGACTGTACACCTCCACAATTAATGTCAGCCTCCTTTGACCTATTTCATCAACGAGCCATTTTCCTCTAAAAGCTTGCCCGTAGCTGGATGTCTTTTTGCTGGTGGACCGCCCCAGGAACACGTAGGGCTGAGAGGAAGATTGTTTCCAGCCACACTGCACCTGGTTGGCCCCTTAAGTCAACTTGGGATAATAGTTTGCCCATGGTGAATGTAGAAGGATATACTGGTTAGGGTCCATTACTAGCTGAAATGTCCTGGCTTCTATCCAACCACATGCTCATTCTGGTCCTCCTTGAGCTCCATAATACTTGTAATTATACTCACTGTGTGTCGCTTTGGATAAAAGCTGAATGACCGAAAATGTAATTCTGCAAGACGAGATGTGTATGGTGCCAAATATATTAAATGCTTAACAATTTGCTGCAATGAATACGTTGTGATTACTAGGCACAAACTGGATGATTTCTACAGAGGCAGCATTTGAATGTTTTTTGTTTTTGTTTTGTTTTTACACAGTCGTGACGGTAAGCATTCCTGGAAGATTAAGGCTATGGATAGCACTGTGTTTGTTTAGGACAGACTGGAGACTGGCATTGGGGAGCCAGTGTAAATATCCAGTTTTCTCAGTTCTCTGTGCTGCTGTTTGGATTCATTACAGCCCCAGAATCAACACCAGAGACGGCTTTCACAGTGGGGATAACAGACTCACTGAGACGCCTCTCTATAGCCACTTGATAGCCTTACGACTTCAAACTATGGACACGCTTTACTCCCCGAAATAAAATGCCCTCGCAACTATTTCTCATTTTCTCATGTTTGATTTGTGTACACATTGCAACAAGCTAAGGTTTATTGGCAACAGAGGTCCTGGTAATCTACTAAAAATGGAAAGTTATGTCATTTATTGAATCAGATCAGACTACGTGCCAAAAGTAAGCCCTGGAGCTTTACTGTCTGCCCTGCTTGTAGCATAGACCTCGTAAATTGTTTGAAGTCAGCATGCCCAAATATGGAATTCTTGATCAAATGCAATATCCCAAATGAATGGAGTTTTACTAATTTCCCTGTCTTACTTTTAACATCGGCTGTTCAAATAAGAATGGTTTTACCTACATTTGTCTCTCTATCTGCACCATGGTTGTTGACTTCTGGAACCGTTATGTAAAACTTCATCCAAAGATTATTTGACACACGCACTGTCATGCAAATCCTTAGCAGCTTTACACAACAGAAATATGTATACATGTATTTCTTGAATAGCTTGCTTAAGATACTGTAGCATTTGATGCTAGTCCATATATGGTCATGTAGGTCTATTATTAGCATGGTAAGTGATTTGTTTGAATATTTGTGTCTATTTCAATTGCACAGTGTAAATATGAATATTACCCGCACTCAATTAAGCTTGTTAATAACAGTGCATGAATAATGTGTACAATATAATGTAACATCCTCCTTGAAATGACTATACAGTACTATGGAGTCCACCATTGCAACAACCCAAAATACCACACATACAGCCTGGCAATAACACAGGCCTGCATAATTGGGTAAAATAAAGGCTAAATGAATCCCAATCAGACTTCCCATGGGACTTGGGGGATGTGCACTGTGAACAATTAGCTAGCTCATCCAGCATACAAATCAGTCACTGCCATATTACCAATGTACTGTAAACCCCATTACTGCAGCAGCGCGCACAGTCCGTCAATCAAAGCCAGTGACAGGACCACATTCACTCTTTAACCATATCGTACGTATGATAGGGTTAGCAACTCAGACGCGACAAAGTAAACCTGCGCTCATCTCATTTTAGCAAGTCACGGTTCACCACATGTAGGTCTTTTCCTCACACTTTTAACGTCTTTGATGGGGGCTGACTGTTGTGATGCTTTCATCCTAATAATAAAAAAATAATTTTGAATCCCTGTAGCGCAAACACCCATGGTTATACATGAAAGGACCGAGATATTTTAAAACTGACACCACTTCAAAGGAAGCGAACAGATTCAAAGGGTGTCACAGGAAAGATATTCAAAAGCCATGCCAGACACCTGTAATCCACTGTTAATACTTCGTCCCTATAACTGCATATTAACACACACACCCAGCCACGGATGAATATATAGATATGCAGGGGCATAATAATGGTTTATTATTATACTGAACACTGACACTAAACCTTAAAGACGCGAGAGCCAAATTATCACACAGGAAGGTTGTGATAGCGGAGGTAGCTTTTGTTTGTCTCAACAGAAAGGATCATGCTGTGCTCAAGGCTTGTTATGAATATATCAATGCCATCCATCGGCATTTGTTTTATAGTCACAAACTCATAGTAAACCGGTCCCTCAGTGGTTATGTTGTCCCACTCAATAATTTTGACTTTTTTTATTTTATGTTTTCTTCTTGTTATTTCCTTAGCATACTGCGTTAAAATCAAGTACAGTACATGTTTATGCATCTGTTTACACAAAAGATGTTGTGAAAATCTACTTTATTATAAATAAATAAATATTGTACAAATAAACCAAAATCCAATTACCAATCTCTTTGTGACAGGGTTAGAAAAATATATATCTTTTTCGGATTTCGATTACAACAAATAATGACAAGAGATAATAACAACTAATGTTTGTTGTTTTTGATTGAATCTGAGGAAATAATATACTGTATGATTCTGTATTGCGCGCTCTATAAGCGCCATGCTTCATTGAAAATGAACTCTCCAGCTAGAACAAAATACATAATAGAAGCCCACTGTAATCATATAGTATGCTGCTGGTGTATGCTGGGTGCAGTCACAATGTAAAAGAGTAACACTAATTTGGCAGAAGACTAACAAGCACTTAAGGGGAATAATAAGATTAATCTTTAGGCTGCGCACATTTCCATTTCCGTTTGATTGTCCTCTCAAAGTGCCGGGTATTCGTTTGGCACCGGGGCAAATGCAGTGCACTGCATACAATAAATCCTTCAAATGCTGTGTTTATGGGCATTGGTGCTGTCCCAACTCCACCGCAAACTAGCAGATTGATTGGACAAATGACACAAGTAGGCCAAGCTGGGTAACATAAGGAAAGCTGACAACATATGTGACACCAGTGTGGTAACAGAAGCGCCTTGAACCACATTTAGATTCCATGTGGTGCCACCACAATCACAAACCCTTTTCCCTTCTTTAATTTATGGTACTTATGATTAGATTATAAAACATACTCCAAGCTCAAAAGGTTTAGGTGCTGTGCAGAGGCAATTTACAGTACTGTAAAAAGCCTGCACGCTAATTAATGGGCCAAAACACCTTTTTTAGGTACTGTAAGCAATGTTGATTCTCAGTGGAATCTTTAACCAGAAAAATATCCTATGGAAGATGGTAATTGTGTTTACTTAATACAGTAAATACACTGAATATGGTGTGGAGCATTATATGCAGTATGCAGGCATTTCCCCCAAAACCTTTCACATAAAGTAATAACCTGCCTAACACAGATACAGTATTTCAAATATATTTCTGTAATTTGAAAGAGGAATGGTGGTTTGCTGTACCCAAGAATGTCCTTTGTTACAAAACGATGAGGTGAATATTATGAATTTCAATAATGCTTTCATTACATCAGTACATAAACGTAATATCATATACACTATAAAACAATGCATTTGACCTAATTTATTTTAAACTTCTAACACTAAACTACAGATATATCTTATCAAAACCATATTCAGCAGTGACCGGCCTGGTATTTACAGTACCTGTGATCATACTCACAACATACATGTTGTGTATATGAAACGGGCATTACTATTCTAACTTTTCATTATATGTGGGCCTCCAAAATTAAATAAAGAATTTGGTAAAACATTATTGGAAAATCTGCTTACAAAATACTCTATGTTCTCATAGTGCCTGGTTGTAAAACAATATGTGACGGATAAAAGCTGACTAATGGAAACACAGGAGTTGTGAGTGACTGTCCTGTGGGTGAACCTGTACCATCATACTTGTTTCTGATGATGATGCATGTCTTTGTCTGGGTACCAAATGTAAATAAAGCCTAGAACTGCTAAATCTCTCAGCTGTGATTATTGCTGTCCCTTCAGATTTATCATTATATGTGCCAAGATTTGGCAGTCAATTTCATAGACTTAAACACAATCTCCCAGGGAAATGCTAAGGTCAAGAATGATCCATAAATAATGCCTAAAGTCTGAGAGTCTTCCACTAAGCGTTATTCAAAGACGATCAATAGGGGGTTGTAATTCAAACGCGAAAACCTATTCTTTGGCTCATCAGCAAGACTCTCTCCCAGCATCAATTATTAAAATCAACTTCACGTAGCTCCTGCGTGTCAACAATTTAAGGAAATCAGATTGATTCTATAGGCTAAGACTTTTGAGAGGTGATTTTTCATCCAAGTGCCCTTTAGCATTTCTTATTAAAATACATTATTGTTCTTGTAGATTTATTTATTGGATGTGATAGCTCATTAGTCAGATTAATGCAATGTACTCCACTTCTCCGTAGAAGTGGTGTGCTTGCAAAGGATGCCGTGGTCCTATGTAAATAAAAGATGTTGGTTATAGTAGTGTTTTGCCTTGCAGATACAGTAACAATGATTTTCATTACAGTATAGGCCCATGCAGGAGCAGGTTAAGGGGGTGTTGTTTGTTTCCATGTGAAATGTAGGTTGTAAAGCCCTTTGAGACTGCAATGTGAT
>JAODTR010000005.1:1420771-1434507 GCA_025399935.1 Amblyopsis rosae | reverse complement strand
CACACACACACACACACACACACACACACACACACACACACACACACACACACACACACACACATACACACACACACCAATGTAGATCTCACACAAAAGTCAAATAAAGTTCAATAAATAGAGACAATAACTGACAAATAAACCCTGAGATATTGTCCATTTCAAATGTGAGCGGTCAATTAACTCTGTAAAATTAACTCTGAACTATGTGATATTTAAATCTGGATTACATTTCCAAATATCTCCAGCCCTATCTCCCTCTCGCTGAGAGAGCTGACAGGGAAAGCAAGACCAGAGACGCTCCGACAGCTACATTTCAACCCACTACTTTTCTAATTCAATGTGTGACCTCTCACCGGAGAGTTTGAAAAGTCTTCAGGCAGAGATTCTGCAACCACAGGCCCGGCGAGTGACAGATGAGCGTAGCAGCCACTAGCATGACAGTTTGCCCCTGGCAAACGCAGAACCCTGGTCAGCCTGCAGGTTTGAGCTTTGACTGCAGCGGGAGGTGTGGGGTGAAGGCACCAGCTATTGTAACACAACTTTCATTCTAGTTTATGGCCTTTTCCATCAGAAATACCGTCCGCACGTCCAAAACAGCCATTATGTGGGTTGTAAAAGCGGTGCGTTGGCAGTTTCTCTCGTCTAAATCTCTGAAGAATTATAGAGCTGAACTGGCAACCGTTTTGTCATTGCTGTGACACTTCACAGTAGTCATTTCGGGCTTAATGCACTACGCAGGATGTACAGTGGGTGCACGCACAGCTCACTCAACAACACAGACTGTATCTGGCTCGTCAGAGCAATGACTCCTGACACCAGACAGCAGACCTGAAAGCTACATGAAGACAAGTCATGTTACGCTGCTGTTGCTAATTGCCACAATAGAGATTTTTCATTAGGGGCTTTATGATGACTAGAATGAAGCAAGCTCATTCTATAATTGGATATGCAAGCAGGCAAGTGAATAATAGAGCGTAAGAAGTGAAAAGGGTATTTTGCATATGAAGGCTGCTAGGTTTTTGCATATGGCAATTCACTTGAGTATGCTGGTCAGTCCTTAAACTGATAAATGTGTTTGTATGTGATGCTGTGCAAGCATTAACACAGACCAATTTGTGATTAAAAGGAGCAGTTTAAACCAATAATATTATGCTTTATTCGAATATAATGGGAATAGCCTCGTATTTCCTTTCAAAGGTTCACGACCCATGAAATGTTCACCCATAAGATGCTATTTAAACAATTTCATTTAATTTTCACTTTGATTTGCCGAAATCCATTAAATGTTGACTACTTATTCTACGTATGTATCTCCACCGGGTCATAACTGTGCCACTCTAAATTACATTTTCTATGCATGCTCTGCTTGGCCTTTGGCACTTGCCCTCCGGTTACGCTGCTATCAAACACATGATAAAATGTTAACAAAGAAGACATTAGAAAGTAAACGGGAGACAGCTGGCACAATCTTAGCGAAGCAAAGCAGCAGCGGAGATGTCAGCCAGTAATTCAGATTCTCTGCCCAAAGCCACAATATGGTCACTGAACTCACTCGGAACATGCAATTTACTATGCTGAAAGAAAAAAAGAAACATCTCTTTAAGGAGCGAGGCGGCAAGCATTTAAAGTACATCTACAGCCTATATATCATTATACGATATTTATTTACTGCGTAAAATAAAGTTGGATATTTTTTAATCTCTTAATCAATTAGTGCACCGTGGTTTATGATCGCATTGCCTTTTCTGCAGTTGAATGAATGACAGCTGAGGTGTCAACTGCCTTTAGGTATAAAGTTTGAGAATTAATTTCTTCAATTACTACTTGATTACACTAACCACATGCAGAGGTGCAGTGTTTTTGTATGAGACACAGATAATCAACTCTTGTTCATCGCTGACGTGCATACAGCCTAGTTTTGTCATGGATCTTGCTGCCTGGGCGGTTATTTACACTAACTAATGTGAAAACGTGACAGCACGGTATGGAAAGCATGGCCATGACAGATTATTTAAACAAGCCAGACTCAGTACCCTGGTTTCTACCTCACAACCAGCCACCAATAATCTTCAACTATATACTTCATATGGTCATATGCTCTTAATATATCCCCCTGCCCCACCCCACCATTTTCCTAACTTCACACTAAGTAGCAGATCTCAAATAAAACCATCAGCAGCAAGTGGCTGCCATTTCATTCTGGGTGGGGATGAAGCCCTGAACAATATACACTTAAATATCTTATATACTATAATACAATATACACTTAAATATTCTATATACTATAATACATTATAATTGTCATGATACAAATCTCGCAGATAAGAAAATTTAAATGTAGTAAGTACAGCAAGGATTTAATACCATATGCATACTTTTAGCATGGATTAAGAGTGGGGCTTGGCCAGATATGAGATGTTAGGTAATATTCTGGACGTGATCGCGTTTGGCCACAAGACACAAGTGACCTCTGGCTACTGCCCTTAGCCACGGCCATAGATGTTCCCTATGATGGATGCCTTATTAGAGTGCTTTATTAGCTGTACGTTAGCCCGGAGATAAACGTAGTAATTAATGTCTGAGTTTGAGTATATCTCATTTATTTCAATCGGATAAAGGTGACTCTTCCAGCCGACCGGAGAACAATGGCCATCGGAGGAGACAGCCGCTTGGCAGCGGAGCGGAGCCTTGGAATGCTGAATAACAATCCCATCATCCATCATGGTGTGTGGGGAGTCGGCAGGCTGTGGCCATCCTAAGGAGTGGCTTCAAGGAGCAACTCACAACCAGGACAGATGGAAAATGCTAAAAATGGCCACAGACAAAGCCACCACAAAAGAATGTGCAAGTCCAACATTTCCTGGCCCCTTACTTCACGGCTATTCAGCCGAGAAGACGATAAAATGCTGGGGGAAGTAGCTATTTAGCTGCTTTTGAAAATGTGTACCGCGGACAGAAATTGTAGTTCTAGCAGTGCCAGCGGCAGTAACTCTGGCATGCTGTCGTAGTCCACAGTCCAACATGCCCCTCACATCATTAAAATCAAGTCTGATGAATGACATAATGATGAGAGCTGGCCTAGCTCTGGCTAGTTATGCGGCGCGGCGATGGCCCTGGTAATTTCCCTGTTAGGCTCGGCCCTCCTGTTTACTTAACCTTTCCGTAGTGCTCATTAACTCTCCAACACCACCAGCCCTGTTGGGTTGCCAAGGGCAAGCACAATGGCCAGATGGAGGCGAGCTGAGCCCATCACTTAGCTGTGTTGAGGTCACGCCGCCGTCCCGCTGATCAGAACTCTTCACTAAGCGTGTTAACCAGTCATCCATTATTCCTGCGGTTTGCCGCGCGTAACCTCTAGCGGCGTGCATTTACAGTACAATGCCATTGCAAGCTTTTGCTAGGAACTGTGCACCGTGTCCTTGTGCTCCACAGATGCTCTACCTTACACTGCGAATACCCTTGCTTTGTGCTCTATGGGAGAGAGGAAATGCAAACCGCAGCACTGGGGGTAATGGGATATGCAGTCATTCATTCTGCTGCAGGACCGTGCTCAGCCAAATGACACCCTGGAACAAAGCCACGCTGATACAGTTGGACCCAGTGAAATCACAGCTATTATTCCTCTGGAGGAGGCCAGCAGTTTGATTAGAAACAACCGTAAAAGACAAACACAGTCACGATATCCTTCTAGTACACACACCGCCACTCATATCCCTTCATGAAAAAGGTGAGGAGGATTTAATCTAGCACACAATATAAGTGCATTTGCAATTGCTAGCAAGGGAGTGCTAGAAACGGTTCCAATGTGTCCTTTACTCTAATGTAAAAGTCTTAGTATGAGCACAGACAATATCATGTGTTCCGCCATGTGTGTTAGTATGTGTGAGCACTGCTGGGGCTTTATCTGCACATGCTACAGTACAACTAAGGCTGCACGATGACATCCCAGATACAGTGTTTCTATTGAAAGCAACAGTACGCTTCCTGATGGTGGTAGAGTATCCCCAGGTCCCCATACGTCACACCCAGTTGACTGCTCATGATGTTTTTGCACGTGGTTATATGGGTGAGAGGTAGAGAGTGGTGTGAGAGCTGTAGGGGGAGGAGCAGAGAGCACTCACAAGCCACTAAAGGCACCACTCAAAAGAAAGAGACGTTTTTGTAACGTTGGCTTTAACCACAAGAGTATTTTCCATCACAAATCAAGGAGCGTTCCTTTAATATATTCAATTATGGGAAGAAATGCTGTATCTATTCATATGTACAATATAATATACAATAATATTACAGTTGAAAGAACTAAATAGCTAGGTAGTTAGAGATAGCTAGATGATAACAATAGATATAATTAAACAGAATGAATTACACCACATTGCAGAACACTCGTGTAACATCTGAGCACAACCCCAAGACCGCTGACCATATTAATGGCCAGTAAAGTGTTGTTCTCCCACCTGGCCTGTTAAAGCAGATGTCAGTAGAGCGGAGACTCCCTCTCCAAAGCACAACTTGGTGTCTCTCCGGTCCCACAGGTTATTTTAAATGCTCACAAAAGGTCGCGTCTGGCATGTTAGAGTCAACAAGGGGCCCGTTACACCGATGTGTTTTGTCTCTGTGGTACACTCGCCCGCGATGCACAGGGCTCTGTTTTGTTTAAGTAGGCCTGTCTCCAATCAGCTAAATCAACAGCCGCTGTTTGGAAGAGGAGCTGGAGCGACAGGTGAACCGCTGTGCTCTCGGCACCTACGTTATCAGCGCCACATTTTGCAAAAGGCAGTATTTCAGTCACCAGTCTATCGACATTGACACATCTCTGCTGCCCTCAAGGGTTACACAGGAAATCCATTATCCCAACACTGCTGCTTGACATGCTCCGAGTGAACTGCGCTCATCCCGACACACACCACCATCAGAGGGCATCCCGTGCTGGCAATGAGAATTACTGGGGCTTGCATCTTTGTGAGACACCCATCACCTACCCACCGTCAAGCTCTCGTGCTGGAACACACTGGTTGACCCACTGTCGGGGTGGGACCCAGAAGATGCTATTTTTATGGTTTGTAACGACTTAACCTCTTGCTAAGCAATAAATGCTACACAGCCAACTGCCTGTTGTATTCATCCATCATTGACTTGAATTGTTTCTCAAAAACATACTGTACTTCCATCATGTCTACAATGATGATCTCCTCCTCTACTGGTACTTTGTGTTCTCAGAATATTGTATTTCAAGTTGTTGTATAATATAATTTAAGGTATATTTAAAGTTCTAGTCCAATATGTAAACTATTGAATATTTTAATAATAACACAACCAAAAATAACAAGATATAACAACTGAAGACAAACTTGAGTTGATTACTATCTTTTTAGTGATTTTGAGAAACAACAGACATTTGAATAGATTTAATATTGAGGAAAGGAAGCAATACAGTCACCCGTTTGACAAAAGTTCATTTCCACTTTAAAGACATATGATTATTAAACTTTACCCTAACATTTTAAAGGGGTAGTCAGTTTGGCGGGTGAAAAGGCCAGTGACTTTCATGCCATCTCGCGACCTCATTTATGAGACAAAGGGACAGTTCTTCAGTGCAGCCATGCAAGATGGAATCTCAAATCACTTGTGATACCTCCGCAGGTGTCCTTCAAGCCCGCGTAAGGTCATTCCTTTGACCGCGTTAAACAAATAATATCACACACAGATTGCAATGCAATTGCTATTTCTCCGCTTGGTAAATTACAGTGGGGCTCTGAGAAATTGAAAAGCTGGCAAGGTTCCAGGTAGCTGACAGTGACTGTGACTATGATGAAGCGTCTTCCTATAAGCACTGTTTACTTTGCCAGGTACCAGAGGTGTCCACGGACTGCCCTCTGCTCCAGACCGGCCAACATTAGATACAGCACAGATAAGCAGTGGCACCAAAATACTGTATCTGCAAATACAGAACACCAGTGTACAGAGAGGAGTATAGCGTGATCGCGTGCTGAGAGGTCACTCACTACACCTCCTGCTCTTAACTGGACTTGAGTATCTCTCAGGATGGCTCAGAGGTATTTGGAAAACCACCTAATCCAGCTCTGCCAATAATGAAACCCAACATCTGATGGTTCCTGGGGTCCTAACAACTGCTATCAGCGCTAACCAGTGTGCGCGCGCACGCGCAGATGCGTGTGTTGAAGCGTGCATGTGTGTGTGACACATGTATGCATGTGAAACAGACAAGCGCATGCATGCACACACAAATGTGTTTATTTTCTAAGCAGCTAGACTCTGGGGGGTGAGCTGGGTATGACAGCAGTAAAGTGTCTATCTGAGATAAGACATTTCTATCCTTAACCTGAAATCACATTTCTTACTGCTCTCTTTATCTATCAGCAACACCTGTTGCCAATAACAAGTCAAATGGATACAGACACATGGGGAGTATTCACCTGCCAATATCCCTTTAGAACCACGACAGAAAAATGAAGCGACACTGTATATAACATCCTATTTTAAGTCATTCTTTGATGTGCACATTTCAACAAAGTTGTATGGACGCAAACAGGCTTTGCGGCACAGCAAAATCCCATCTCTCACTACAAATACGAGTTGATATTTTGCCACGTTTGGAACTACAGTTACCACCGGGCATAACTGTATCGCTATATCACAGCCACATTCAATGTTGATAAACAAAAAACAACAACAATAATAAACAACAAAAATACAACTTTAAAGCCACAGCATAGCAAAGATGTGTAGATCACTCATGTGAATCTAGAATAATGTCCTCTTCAGCATCTATCGATCACTTCAAACCACCTCTTGTGGCTTGGGGACATTTTGTGTTTTGACAAGATTCACTAGACTGAACAAGCCTGTATTTAAGGGCTTAAAGCCTATGTTTATGTGGCTGTTGGCAGTCTGGGCCCCAACTACATGTGGCGTAGAAAAATGATCCATTTATCTTTAGAATTGCGAAAATACGTCTGACCCTGCTGTCCTGAGGAAACGTTGATCGATTGTGATCACAAAAATAAGGTTCCTACCTGAGAATTATGGGTGACAGTGCTAACTTTCCAATCTGTGTAACTGATTATCAATATGGTTCCCAATATTTTACAATGTATATTAAATATATTGTACAGTATGTACAGTTATGACACTGTGGTGGACTGAAATGTGATATTTGGTGGCATTCATTTATTATTTTTATTACATGAGTTTACATGTTAAAGGGACATCCACAATTGCACTGCTACTAATGATGGTTTCATAACACGATTATTTGTGCTCGCATTACAGTTTTATTAGACAGGACCAGCGCAGCTCATTAATTGTTTATGTAGGAATGTATTGGGGCATCAAATGCTCTTGTGTGTGCCAACTGGTAGCTGCCAAAAAAGCCAAACCCCTCAAATGTGCATAATGAATATTACAAAACATAGGGAATTTAATGAATATATATATATATATATATATATATACTTTAATTTTTTTGTTGGTGAATGTGCAATGTGCTATTTTATCTGTGGCTGACGTATTTTTAATGTGGTATTGACTTGTGGGGTCATTAGCAGTGATTAAAATCTCTAGCGGCCGTGCCAGCCCAGTGCTACCAGTGTGTTTGGACTGTAGATGAGCTTATTGTTAAGCAGCTCCCATGCAGAGTAGTTGCAATGCGATTTACCGCTCCCAGGGCTGCCTGAAGAGAGCATTGCGTCACCGCTGCTGGGTCAGAGGATGCTTCAGCAGGGTGGGGTTCCATCACCAGATGCTAACAATAGCATTAGCGCTAATGACAACAACGTACAAACATGGGAACACGTAATCACATACTGCAACACACAAGCATGTCAGAATAGTTATTTAGAGCATATAATGCATAAGCGCATGTCACATATAATGCAGAATGCATTTGTACCTATTTCACTGTGTCAGATGGCAAAGGAGTGTGCTGAAGACACACACTGTGTTACATTAATTAGCACTAGTAGATTGCAGTGGCCTACGTACTGCCTGTTCTAAATAAAAGCAGAAATGACGCGTGATGAATGAAGCAGTATAGAAATAAAGCTGCATAAAAAATTTACTCTATATATTATATACACACACACATATGAATATTGTGCAGATTCACATGACATTACTATAATATAGTGCTGCCTTAAACTATACTCTACATGTTTATGATAATACAGTAGTTGTATCTGGGTTTAATCAAAATATTATCATCATAATATTACATATAGTGACTGTTTATACTTGTTGTCTCCCACTAATTATCTTAGACTAAGTTTTCACCTGCCTCAGCTGGCTGGGCTCATGTTTATAAAGAGTAATTAAACCCTCATTGTAGCGGAACTGGATTAGCCTAGGAACATTTCAAAAGCGCAAACCTTAGCAGTGCAACGAGGGGCTGAGACATACCGATCCATGTTGCCACACTCGCCAAGACAGAAGGATAACAACAGTTTCTCTGCACCAAGCCAAAAGCATGTTAAGCTTGCATATTTGGGGTTTATTTAAACATTAACTGTGACAAAAATCTGAATGGTGCAGGAGGTTGTCTCAAGCTCAGTGTAGCTCAAGGCATCTTCGGTTTCTCCCTGTTATATTCACGATGTCATGAAATAAAGTATCATAATTATCTTGATGTGTCTTTGTTCACTCAGTATTGCTTTCCTTTCCTTTATGAGCCATAGACCGGTGTATTGTACCCAAGCTGGCCTGTGATACATTGTATAGAATGACACGACTCACAAATACAGACATGCATTGTAATACCTGAAAGCGATATTCAAATAACCACATTTACTTAGAAATTTACCTGTTTCAAAGGACTCAAATACATGTTCTATAATGTCTGACACGTCCAAATCATGTTGTATTGTTGCACTGTACCATTGTGTCTGAAGCCCCTGTTTTACCGCAGGAACAGAATAAGGGAGTTGCATAACAGCTCACTGCGCTGAATAAATGCATGGCTTGGCTGCAATCGTTAACAAAGAATGACAGTGTCAGACCTTAACCAAACTCTGAGACAGATACTCAATATAAAATAGAAAGGCATTTCCATTAAACTGGCGTTGAGCAAGTAGCAGCGGGTGAAGACCAGAAATGACCAGTGTATAGGGCTGTATTTGGAGATTTAACCTGAAACTCATGCTTCCTGTATTATCATTTATAATGCAATGTGTGTTTTTCGCTGTATTTAAGCACTGAGACTTTACATCTTCATTCTATTTACACAGCCATGTATGCTATAGACCTTGAATACTAATTGCCTATCAACACAAATGCTAATGTGCCCTTTAATATCAGAAGCAAAATTATGAATGAGATTTGAATTCAATCGCTGTCAGACACGAAAAATATTCTCTTATTTGATGGCGGCCTACAGCAGTCATATTGGTGATATTTCTGTACGCACAGAAATATCACCATTTCATCCCACCAAAAATCCAACCGCTTCCATAGGAAATAATAATGGCTTTCCGCATGCACGCACGCCCCTGCGCAGTGTGAACGGGGCCTTAGGGCTGCTTGGCGTTCAGGAACACCTTGTACCTGCTCACTACAGTATGTTGTCAGGTGTTTGCCCCACAGTGGATGACAGACAAACACATCCAGGAGGGTGATTACATTCTGAAATCATTGGGCTGACGCATGTCTTTGGGCTGAGAATAATGTAATCATGGCATCAGCATCTCCTACTTAACTGTAACAACAGTAGAACCATATAATAATGAGTGATAATGGTGCCATTATACGGTGGTTTCACTGA
This sequence comes from Amblyopsis rosae, assembly GCA_025399935.1. Taxonomy (NCBI): domain Eukaryota; kingdom Metazoa; phylum Chordata; class Actinopteri; order Percopsiformes; family Amblyopsidae; genus Amblyopsis; species Amblyopsis rosae. The sequence goes on along the minus strand of JAODTR010000005.1, from coordinate 1,424,732 downwards.
CCACAGGTGTAATATTACCCTGGCTTATCAACTAAACATGTTATTACTGGAGTGGCAGCTCTTACAGTAAAAGTCCACATACAGTATGGTGCTTCTGTGGAAGTGCTAGTCACAATTCACTGTACAGATGGAATCCTACAGAATCCTTTTTAATATTCTTTAATCAGACCTTCAAAAACAAAGCCTCTGATAGATAAAGCATCCTCTTAAGAGATTTGGATGATGACAAACTACAGTAGTAATGTGTATGTATGCCCCGCTACGGTACAGCATGTGCTTATTATCACTCCACATAGTAGCACAATAAGAACCTTTGAAGTGCTGCATCATCTGAAACCTGCATTCAACAGTAGAAATGCACTCAGTATGAGAGCCACTACACCTTTTGCTGAGTAACGAGCAACACAAAAAATAAACTAAAAATAAAAGCAGGGCCTGAAGCCAAGCGTTTTCGGTAAGCGCAATTGTTATCGACTTTAATTTCATGAGTTCAGACATGACAAGATGATGTCAACCATTTAGTTACAAGGCGCAGCCTGTAGTCTTGCCCTGAGCAAACTCCTTTGCATCCCGTCGTGGAAGGGCGAGATGCGCCCTGCTATCCAGGCTGAGGTGAGAGCCTCCAGCGCCATCTGCTAGAAAGGGACACTTTTAGACATGCTGAATGGACAATATCTGCCTGGGCACAGACTGGGATTATCAGTGACATGACATCATCGCTGCGGGACAGTTAACCCCTGAGAAACCCTGAAATATTTATACAGCTCATGATCATCTCTGTATGTGTCCTCTTCCCGCTGGAGAGTTTAAAAGGAATTAAAGTGCGTTTTCTGACCACTGGGGGGCAGAGCGGCACAAATGACCACAGCAGGCACACTGAGGGGGTCATGCATGTGAACTTGGTCCAATTGCATGTTTCCAATTTAACAAAATACAATGCTCTACAACTCTGCTTGGAGCTACTTCAAGGGAGTTTATCCCGCTGGGAAGCCAAACGCTAATTCTGTTCAGGATTATTAATTAACAGTGCTGTCTGAAAAAAGATTGGGATGTGTTTTTTTATTTACAAACTGTGCCTGGCTCATGTTCTGAATGCGTAGCATTGTGTGCGTTTGTTCTAAATCCCGGAGCATGTGGAGGTGCTGCGTTGTTTCAAATATAGGTAACGTTCCACCTGCTCGTCATGCTTGATATTTACACTGAGCGCCGCACGCAATGCCGGGCATCTGCCCAGCTGAAGTGGCTCAGCGGTATTTTGACAGACAGCGGCACCAACACATTAGCCATACTTGGAAGATCCCAGACGAAGAAACAATATTATAAATGTACGCCTTGCCAATACAATAAATGAGTGGGCCATGCAGAAGACGCACAGCGACAAAGACACGATGGGGAAAAGGTCTCAGGAGGTCCATGACCAAAACGGTCACAATCTCATTAAACATTCTGGATCTACACAGTATGACAAGTGCTAAAGAATGCACCTGGAATAGAGCACAGCTCGGTTTCAAAGTGAATTATACTGTATGTTGCTTTGCTTTGGACAAATACAAGTATATTGGTATTGGTATACTTTGGTGTGTCAGTAAATTAAAGTATAAAAAAAACATGTTGGACCACTGTACAGTAATTTAGATCTATTCAATTGCATATTTTATTATTGTTGCCAAGTTACTAATAGTCCATTTCATCTATTTCCTAGGTAGGATCACAGGTTATTATTATTTTTACTATTATTTCTATTTATATCAGTTTTACTGTGTTTTTGCTTTTCTAACAGTATTGGTAATTATGGCCTTTATGCTCTGTAGTTTCTGTCACGCACAGTGAAGGTGAAAAAAATTAACATATCTAAAAAATCAAAACGGCCTCTAAACACTATGATACACAGTATCGCCTACATAATACTGTTAATGCATTAACAGTGAGGTTGTGTTGTGGATCCCTGCACAACAGTATGAGGAGCAAAGTCACCTTGACTGTGTGTACAACTGATTAAAGGCCGCTCGTCTTTTCAATATCACCTATTCATCTACATGGACAGCATGTTCCCTTCAACGGCTAAATCCACAATCCACTTAAGTGCCTCACTTTAACAAAGGAGCTGTCTCGGAGCCCCCCCAGACTCATCCAGGGTGGCTGCGGACCAGAGAGAGCAGTTTCCGTGTCAGTGGGCTCATCTCACAGCCTCCCTAGTGGGCCCGGTGACACCCCAGAATCCAGATGGGATCCAGTGGTCAGCTCAGTGACAGCTGGTGAAGTGTGGTCAGGTCTCATGCATTATGGAGGCTCGGTCGGCAGTGGCCACCGCAACCTGCCTGCAACCGTGATGTGGAGGCAGTCCTGTGTGTGTCTCACTGTTGATAGCGCAAGCTTCACTGTCATGTACTGAGTACAGTGAGGTGCAGTGACGCTAACAATTTACATGACGTTCCAAACATGCATGTTGTTACTGCTGTATGTGCTAGTGCTGCTTCTGGTGACTGTAGTTCAATTCAGAAGTCCTACAGTACAACAACACAAGAGGTGCTGGAATGCAGTAAGATATGTTAATGCTTTTATCCAGAGACATGCCATTCTAATTATTCAAGAGCTGGTTAGGGATCTGCATATCAAATATGCTTACAGATGGGCCAATTTTATAAGTTAAAGTTTATTTTTAGATTCAGTTTTTATAGATTAGCAATGCAGAACAATAGCTTACATTTGCTTTTATCAATTGTTTATTGTATGCTAAAAATAGCTAAACTACATTAAGTTGTGCTTTCATAATCAATTAGTTCCAACAAAAGTTGGAACTAATTGCAAGAAGAGTCAAGTGTTGCTGGAAGGATTAGATAATAATGTATAGCAAGTAGAAACATGTTCCTCTAGGGGGATATGTACTGTATTTCCATTGTGCTAGGCTGCAGCAATGCTTGGTTGTCAGTGTGTTGAGAAAGCAATGGTAGCAGCAAGACTGTTGTGAATGGACAGAATTATTGTTCAGTACATCACCTCAATCAGTCATCTCAAACATCATGGCTAGAGAACCGAGCCCCATTCCTGACTGAGCCGCGAGAAAGTGCTTACCTAGGAGAAAAAGACAGAGAGGACATTAAATCAGCGAGCATAATATTCTAGCGAGCATTAGACTCGCTTTCACAGATTAGCCAATCTCTCCTCTGCACAGCGGACTGCCACGGTGGTTTACCCTTTCCAGCTCAAATTGAAATGGAGAGAGGGGAGATTATCCCCCAGATTCTGGCGCTAAGCATTTTATAATCATGTGTCTAAATACTCCGAGTGAAGAACGTCAAAGGAATTTAGGAGCAACAACTGCAGTTCATCAAAAACATAATGACCACTGTAGTGTAATGAATGTGCACCCAGAGCGCATCTGGTATTATTAAGTTAACCCGGATAAACAAATAAAATGTCCAGAAAACAGACTAGATTGTGTCATTGTGCATGCAACCTATAAGATAAATAATATATAGTAGTTGGTTGAAAAAGGAGAGGAGAGGAGAGGAGAGGAAGAGAGGAGAATTGAATTTAGCCAGGGAGCGATTGACCAGTGTTCAGTGTTTTGTGTTTACTTGGATGAGAATGCCTCCTTGAAAATAAACAAGTGTGTTCCTGAGTTGGATACATCAATACAAGCTGACTGTTCATACTTCATACTCAACTATTGCTCTGACTTATTTTAGTCTAGGATCCTCCCAGTTGTCTGTCATGCAGGGACTCACATCAAACAAACAAATAAACAAGCAAGAGAAAAGCTACCGCATGACTATGAAAATAAATAAAGACAATACATGTATTGTGCATGCTGACTTACATTCCACCAACAGGAATACTACAGTATAGAGATGTGTGTCTATAGCTATGTAGGGAGGGAGTATAGATGTGTGTCTATAGCTATGTAGGGAGGGAGTATAGATGTGTGTCTATAGCTATGTAGGGAGGGAGTATAGATGTG
>JAODTR010000005.1:1399881-1414870 GCA_025399935.1 Amblyopsis rosae | reverse complement strand
AAATATAGGGAATATTTTGCGATTCAAATGGAAGTTGATTTTCATAGTTTGTATGTGTTTATATTAAGCCTCTACATACTTTAATGACATGCTAAGACTAAAATGACTTCCCTTGACTATCCCTTTAAGATACTGCAGATCAGCCAAGGCAGCAATCCTTAGCTAAATGCAGCTCCCCCAGGCCACATACGATATTCAATACAGTACAATAAAGTAATTCATATGGAAAGGCCAGTGAAGGCAATATACAATATACAATATACAAATTTAAAATTTTCAGAAAAACTTGTAGTCTGTCTAAATGAAAATACCATATATGTTACGTACAGAATACAGTTGAATACATGTATTTGTACTGCATTATATCCTCAAGCATTATGTAAAATATCCTTAGACATTTAATAATCTTACACTATAAACATAATGCAGACTGATAAGCAATCCTTGTCTTGCGACCTTCTGTGGCATGGCACAATTAGGGTGTTGCTCAATAAAATATACACAAAAAGAAACTTTGTCGGTGATTCAGTTCAAGCAAAGATGATGTGCTTTTTACTCCTGCTGAGATGGCCAATTAGGGGCTTTGTTTATCAGCACAGTTCCACAGCAGAGTTTTTCACAGGTACCCACTGCTACAGACACCACTTTTATCCCCACAGACAGCAGGACACCAGTTCAAAACAAAAACATGGGATGTTTATAGGCTTTAAAAAAAGCCTTATTCGTATTTGCAAAGACTTGTTAAATGAATTTCAGCAAATGCAAATACACTGTTTATCGCACGTTCATTTAGGCATTATAGCAAGCTCCAGCGCGTTTCAACACTGTAAATAAATAAACGATAAAAAATGCAGTAATCCATCACAAAACATCTCAGGCCTCCTGTCATCTCACACAGCTGGCTGAGCTTTAATTAAGTTATTCTGGAACTGCTGACAACAAAATAAATAAAGAAATGGAGGAAAAGAGGAGAAGAGTGTTAAGTGTGGGGAGTTTCTATGGAGACCTGAAGCATCTGGCTTGATCACAATAATTTGTTCTCTGCCATCTTCATTTCGCTTGCTCCCATTCTCTCTTTTACGTTCCACTACGCATCCCTGTCTATATCTTTGAGTTTATTAAATGCACACACACACACACACACACACACACACAGTGACACTCATCAGTAGGGCAAGCCTCTGTGTCCCTTTGCTGCCCTTTGTTCTGCCCTCCTTTGTGCCAATGAATGGAACATTTAGGCTCACTTATGGCACGATTCCTTTGTAAAGTAAAATCCTTATTTCATTTGTGTCGTGAGGTGCCTTAATACAGACTGACGCTTTTGACTGAGCTTCTTGTTCACTGATGCTCTCTGGAGGCTCTCTGTAGGCTCTCTGTAGGCACCAGAAGAGTGACAGAAACAAGTGTTTGGACCCTATCGACCAATGGCAACGGAATGTGCGTATTAGACCCACCTAACAGTAAATACATTTATATTTTTGTGGGTGCAAAGTAATGCAGGTCAGTGGCGAGTGAGACAACAGGTGAAATGATCAATGTCAGCATGGTCAATTTGCATTTAATAAACCATAACATCCCATAAACAATGAAAATTCAGATAAAAGTTGAGGTGTGCAGCTTTAAGGAATGAACCTTAAATTACTGGCACCAAGGCATGCTTTGTTTTTGCAATTCGTCTCACTCAATATCTTTAAAATGTCAAAAAAAGGCTTATAGGATTACTAGATTTACATGTCATGCATCCATAGCTTGTGTTAAAGCTGATATGAACCTTGTTTACTGAGCAGCACATTTCTCTCACAAAATGTACTCTGTACAATATTTACAAATATATTATTAGAATATTATTACACATTACAATGTATGTATCGACAGAGTAGCTGCATTGGCTATGAATAACTTTTTTTGTAGATAATATGGAATGGCGGAAATTAGCATTACAAAGGTTGGTACTAAGATTTCATTATTCCTCTTTTGTTTTTGCTAATCATATTAGACACATTAAGTCCAACCATGCAGTGGCTGACCTTGTGTAGAAGATTTGGGCGAGCGTACCAGCAATAGCGTTCCAGTGAGAGCACATGTGAGTGACGAACCGAGCGTGACAAATATCTGATGAGTTGGACCCCATTACCTTATTGTTCAGGCTTGGGATTGTCGTGTTTAGACGCTCTGCATTACATGAGTGTGGCAGTCTATTTCTGAAGGGTTCATTGGCCCTACCCTGTAATAAATGTGTGTGTCAGGAGTCTAGTGAAGTTCAATCATTTTTAACATATCATATGCACACATATTTAGTCAGGGATTCTGGAGAAAGCAAAAACACCTCTCTTCAACGCCATAGGCTGCTCCCTCAAAGGATCGCCCCCTGTATTGGGCACACATTGCCAAGCCTGGGATAGTGTTGTGTGGTGGGGTCTGCACAACTTTGTTTGTTTTCCTATAGTATACAGAGCCTGGCCTAAACACCATGATGAATTAGGCAGCTAGCAGACAGTGAGAGCATATTCACCAAATTTCACACAAAGAGTGCATTACCTTACCATCACCTCCATTTATAGGAGCCATAACTGATATTATAAGTAATAAGGAGCATTTTGGTATTATTATATTAGGAAGCAAACCATTTGATGGTAATTTTAGACCCTTTTGTGACAGTATCAGCATATAAAAACTAACTGCATAAACATTAAATTAGGGTGCAAACTTTTAATTACTTATGATCTAACCTTGAGATATATTAAGAGTTGAGATTAGGATTGTTCAAAAATGTAAGAAAAATTTGATAAAACTACCTCAACTTAATCCACAGTTATCTGTTCCTTTGTCAACTACTAAGGACAACTACTTACTCAGAGGAATTCAGGCATATTAGCATCATTAGGCTGTAAAATAACATTGATTGGATATTAGAACAGCCATTAGCGGCCCACTGTATCACAATCAGGAGTTATCATGAGTGGGCATTTACACATTTCAGACAATTTCAAAATGTGTTATTTATATGACAAAGGAGTGTGCAGTTTATAGTGTTGTGTGAAAATAAGTGGCCACTTTGGCAGATTAGATTTTTGAAATAAGATAAAGCAGATGACTTCCTCCTGGGAGGAGAAACCTTCTCTCTCAACTCTCCATCCTTTTGTCTTTTTGTCTTTTATTTTCCTCCACTTCAACAGAGGGGTAATCTGCTTCAAATGACACCATATTGTTGATAGCGGTGAGGCTTATTGTCCTCCTTTCATGTCCCTGATAAAAGACGCATAGAGCTACTGTTCCAGCCGTCCGGACTGAGAAGAGATCGAGAGTGCCATTACGCTCCCTCATCTCCATAAAGCCTCCATTCATCCATTTACCTCTGACTCAAGAATCTGGGCTCTCCCAGCCAAGGCAGAAGCAGCCGAGTGCAGAGAGCGAGCGGCTTCACTCGTGACGGTGTGGCACCCACGTAAGCTAATATGCTGAGTAGAACCAGTCAGCACATCCGACGTGTTGTGCACTTTCATTAAGGCAGAGAAGGGCTGCTTTCGTTAAGTGCAACTCAGTGGGATGAAAACAAGGGAGTTGTTGAAAGGCAGGCACCATTCATTTCCCTCTTCACGTTGAAAGTCCCTATGATAACCATCTGTCTAACTCACTCCAGCGTCGTGAGCCAGCCAAACCAGTGACAGAGTGGATTATTCATTTCAAGCCTTACAGAAGAGCAGCATACTGTATATACAGTATAGCCTAGCTACAATGCGTATCTATAGAGGCAGTTTCAAAACAGAGACAAATTTATCGCAAAGGAATATTAAAATTACTTAATTATCTGTCGTCAGCATAGATATTAGTCAACATACTGTGGGTAGACGTTCATATTTTTTCCCTGAATAATTTCACAGCTCTCCCTTAATGAGTAGAGAGCCACAGTCTGTTAAGGGCTTCAGCTGAGATTACAGCCTGTCTTCTGAAGACAAATCTAATATTGAGAACTCCACAGAGGCTGTCTCCTGTTTGCCACGTTCCCATGTCTTTGTGGCACATGGTATTTAGTGTGTGAAATCACTTCATACATCCACCGCCACCCACCGAAATAACCGACACCACCCATATTCCATGTCCGCACACAAGCACACAAGCTACGGTACAACAGTATGTGTAGAGCCTTCCCGGAAAACATAATGGCCGGAAAAAGCTTTTGTGAGCTCTGAGAGGGGTGGCTGACCCTCAGTTGGCCACCTTCATCAAAGCATTTGGTGGAGCGCTATACTGTAGCTAGCCACCGCAGAGGGCTATACCTAGCATGCTCCCATACGTAGCATTTAGACCCCACACAAGCGTAAACACGTGCCAGCATATGATCAGCCCCTAGCTCACACGTTCACAAACATGTGATTGTGCACAACTTGCTGAGCGTGCACACACAAAATCAAAGCAATCAATGATTATGGTATCTGATAATTAACATTTTCCAACCTAACATTACCAACCATTATAACATACTGTAAACATTTGGTATGCATCATACACACACACACACACGCACGCACACACAAGCTGCATGCACATCGACTGGAGGCTACACACAGAGAAGTGCGTAGGTTTGGGTAAAAATTTGGTAGACATCTTTCTCTTCTACTGCCAACCATACTGTAAGAAATGCATATAGTGTAGGTGTGGAGGTAGGCCTATATTGACTTTCAACGCTAAATTCATTCACATACTGTACAGTGCAGACGACATTGTAGATGGCATATATATGTTTAAAAACAATATTTGTCTGCCAGTATTTGACAGCATTAATAGTATTTGAAACACTAATGTCAGCCACCATCTTCCTCAAAATAACAATATGACTTGTGAATATTTCAGAAGAAAGAAAAATGAAATATACTAATCAAATTGAATGTTATAAGTACCATCTTGTACTGACACTACTACAAGCAGAGAGAGAGAGATAGAAAGTGCCAATACATTTTTGTACAAGACTTCAAATAAATAAACAATTGCAGTTGTGGGCAAAGTATGAAGATCTAGCAATGGAATGGCCTGCTATATTGGTTTAATTAGCAGACAAAGCCACAACATTTTTCATGATTATGACGCTATAATAATGTACTTTTAAAGTATATTTGCCTAAACTGACATGACATTGGTTGATTATTTTACTCTACCTTGGTCAGAACACGTCATGTATCAGCAGTTCACTCATGATGGAAATTGTATACTTTGAGAGAATTTGCTTCCATGCCTAACCAATGAAATTGAGAATTGCGTGGTTTTTCCCCTCTGATTTTACAAGGATGAATAACATCCGAGAATCCTAGGATGTTCAAAGTGACAGTAAAATGTAATAACATGAAAGTTTGTATTTATTTATAAGGAAATGGTTTTGACATGTCCCTACCGTCCCTACCCAAACCTATGCCTATGCACGCATTTTGTTTATCAGGAAACAATGATCACACATGTACACACTGTCACAATCTATTCTCACACTATAAAGGTCATATTCACAGAGGCAAGGATTACCTAATTGCACATTTCATACAATCTTGAGCCTCTGAATGGAAACTGCGAAGGCATTTCAAAAAGATAAAAAAGCAATATGAGCACACAATATTATGTTTCTCCCAAACATATTTGGTGCATTCATTGGCATTCAAATGACTGAGTATATTTTCCAGCTGATATACTTTAAACAAGATAATCATCAGCAAAGGGAAGTGAGGTAGAAATTTCACTGAGCAAACAATGATTATTTTATTCATAATCCAGGGTAAGGCAGAAGCATGATGCCAGCCGAGATGATGCAGACTGACACAAGCTGTAGAGTCTGTTTTACCAAACAATCCCCAAGAAAGAATAGCCTACAACCTCAATTTAAAACAATGATCTTACCAATTTAATTGTGCATGTTCCATTGTGAAGGCAGCGCATTCACATTTTAATTATGTAAAAAATTATTTGAGTGTAAAAGTAAAAACACTGTTCTAGATTGATACAATTCCACCATTAAATATAACCATTCATTGAAAGTTATTAGCAGAGGAAAAATACAGTATTTTATTCTAAATTCCTGATACATTTATTTATTTTATTTATGTATTTAGTTTGCTTTTTGAAAGTTAGCCAAAATCACATAGGAACATTTAGTTTTAGAAATATTTAACATTTCTCACCACCTCTTCTTTTAAACCCAGTACAATTACAATCAGCTGTTTAGTATGAGATGCATAAATGATATCATGCATCATTTAATTAGTGTAGAGAGCACATTGGCTGTCTCATATGAATATACACTGTAGTCAGTGAATAGGGAAATAGGGAAAACTCAATCAAGTCATTGCAGTCAACTCCAGAGAGACCCAATGTTTAATGAGACAGTTCCCTAACTAAACATGTATTGTGTTCCATACTGTACTTAAAACAGCCAATGTGTCCATCAACTAATGCATTAGTACATGTAATCAATTCATATTACTGCCTGCATATCTTGCTTTTTGCTAATGGATATATTAGCTCCATATTCATTGTGAGGGTATGTTTCAACTTCCCAAATAATGTTTGGGATCCGTGCTTTATTAAATGTTGATATCTTTCAATTGGCATTAGAATATATATCAATTATCTAACTTGCAATAGTAAAACTGTTGTTGTGTTGTTATGTATATACTCTATCTTAGACTTAGTCAACATTCAAACATCAACATTAATACAGTATTAGAACCACATTAATCTGCAGTTGATTGTGTGTGTCAATTCAAACATTAGTTTCACTTCTCCCATACCATTTTGCTTGTCTGAACATCGTGTGAGGGGAAAAAAACTAATTAAACAGCATCATAACAACAACAAATGGAGTTATTCTTCATGATACTCTATATCAAAACTTTCGGCATCTCTACTTTTTGGAATCATTGTAGAGGATCACTGTGATTGTGTGAAGTGTATTGATTGGTTCTTTTTTGGTAGGCTGCCACACTGACAAAAACAAATGGTAAAGTATACAATTATGACAGCTTTGAACTATTGTTTACAGTGCAGATGAAACTCTTTGTAAAAATCCACTGTTGAACTGAAAGTAGGCCTTAGTCCTTTGGTAGTTTGAGAGAAATCAATACATTATTTCTTAAACCTAACAATGTTTGAATATAAAATTACATTGAATAACTTTGACATACTGTATGTATTAGAAAGCTAAAACTCAAGACTGATAGCAAGGTCAAATGATCAGTATATTGTGGAGTAAAAACAAAATGTATTTTAATACTACCATTCCCACAGCCACTATTTATGATAAAATAGGAAAAGCTTTACTGCTTGCATTATTATTAATTCCATAAATATAATACAATTTGGTTTTCACTTTTCAGCTGATACCTTTACTTAACGCTTGCTGATTTTGGGTCCCTCACAACCTCCGCCCCTCACATTGAAGCGCATTGTGAAGCCAAGGGCAGCGTTCGCCTCTTTGTTTATGTTCCTATTTATAGCGCCAGGGCTGTGTAGAAGTGCTGGATTATTTGTTCTGCATGCACAGAGAATGGTAAACGACTGTAGCAAAATGGAAGGAGATATTTGGTGAATTTGACAAAACGTGTTAGCTTACAAATAGCTTACAATAACTGACTATATGTTTAATGTAGCTTGTAGAGTGCACAGTAGGCCTACTGTATAGGTACATTCTACAGCAACAAATGTCATTTCCAAACAGGAATTTATCATATTCCATTTCTTTAATACATTAATTACAAAAATCTAATCAAACACAGTGTTTTATGTTTGTTTTCTTCATTACAATCTATTGACTCTAAACTGAATTGTTTGATTTGCCACAGTTGGAAGGAATGGGAAAATGGGGCCCAGCTAAAATAGGGAGTGGTCTTAACAGGATAAATAGGAAAAACTCTCTAATACATTCAGGTAGATGTAGCCTAGGCAGGCAGAATTGTCAGTTGAGTGCTTTCCACATACAATACAGTGTACAAAGAAGCAGTAAGTTAAAAAAGGCTACAGCAATGCTCAAACTACAGTAGAATACATTTTGAATGCATTTTTTTTTCATTATTAATTTGATAAATTAACAATTAGCTTTCATCATCATCAAAACCACCCTCTATTTTTCATTTGACCTTTACTTTAAATCCAAAAAAGAGTATCTTGTTCTCATCTAGTACTGGAGTCTGTATTTTATTTTTTCAATAAGAGAAACGTACAGCTTCATTCAATGTTTTAAGCTATTTTAATGTATGACATTTCTGTTAACTGAATATAGTCAGAATAGCCAATAGTCCTGAACATGTGTTTATTCCCTTATGTGAAACTGAAATAAAATACCAAATAGTTTTACCTTGGAGAAGTATTACAGTATAAAGTAAATTTAAATAACATCCTTTTTTTTGCATTGACGTGATTCTGGCTTCCTATTTAATAATGTTGTAAAATTGGCCAGCATCTTGAGTCTTATGAAAACAACCAGTTAAAAAAAAAAGCCACAAAACAATAACAAAGAGAGCGACACAGGGTATAGAGTGGCATGACAGCTCCAGTTCAAAGAGTGTACTTGCGGTGCATTGCATCATGTGAAGGCAAACCGCCAAAAACTATCTGCAGTGGAACCATCCAGACATACCTACAGTACAGCTGAGCATGAGGAGAAAAACAAATAGGTTCATTAATATTTTCCCCATCTGTTGAAACAGAAAAGCTCTTTGGCGTTTAGGAATAAATTGCAGGTATATAAATCTGCAGTTATTTCAGGTTGAATTTCATCATTATCTGTTGTTTATCGGGATTCAGGATTCAAGAGATTTGTCACAATACAGTAATTGTACACATACTGTACCAAAGCAGTATAATGTGGTTGCAACAACGATGACAACTGTGCAAATACAGCAGCAAATGTAAGTACGCTAACAAGTAATCTTATTAAAATAAGGATAAACAATGAGGACATTAACGGTAAAAACAACATTCAGTTAAAAGGCCTACAGTATTGGAGCTTCATCATAAAGGTCTAATTTAGTTTGTTTTTCAAAGCGGTAGCCATATGAACACACCCACTGATCACCACATGACCTCCACAGAGACCTAAAACACTGGGTGTTTCCCCTCTGCACAGACATAATGATACACTACTATTTCTGCTCAAGCAGCTGGTGGGTGGCTGTGCTCCAAACTCGCTCCTTCTGCCTCCTTTATATGCCCCCTGAATCCTGTAAGACACTGCAGGGTTCAGCTTTATATGAATGTAGATGTTCCCTGAAGTTGTAAATTCCTTTTTCAAGTTGCCGTAAACTTTCAAGGCTGTGGATAAAAATCTTTAATAGACTCTTCCATTAACACACAGTTTCACCAGGTGCGCAATAAACCTTTACTACCTTTATACAGTAGAATACTTAGTAATTACTTGTAATAACTTGTGTGTCTGATCATAGAGGACAAACCATACATAGGACTACTTCATTTTACTGTATCGCTCCGATCAACACAAAGATTAATAATATTACTTGAACAAACAAAGTTATGCAAATAGGAGGAAGATGATAGGTACAACATGGTTATAGAGTGTACCTATGTTACATTACACATGCAGAATACATTGAACACAGTCAGTTATTGTAAGCTTCAGAGAATATGTCTGCTGGCTGTCCATTCTGTACACAGCCATGTAAATGGGAACACAAACAAAGTGGTGCAGACCGTACAAAACAACTACAGTATAGCCTTGGCAATGTATTTCCAATGTGTGGGGCAGAGCGAAGTGATTTTGTTTTGAAGTTCAACAAGCTTTGTACTTTAACCTTTACAAAGTAATAGTTTAGCATTCAAAACTGACATGTACATGTATGCATGGCCCCTAGATGCATAACTCACTCCTTAAATAAATCAAAAACCAACTAGTTGTTAGGTTGCAAAATAAATTGATCAATGTGAAACAATATAGTTATTATAGATAATGTGTGGAAAACATTATGGTTCATGTGATAATTCTGATTGTGCTTTCATTTATCTAATACTTATGTCCATGATTACAACCCTGTGCAATAATTACAATAATCCTAGTCAACAACCTATTAATAATATTATGGTACATCAAACAAAATGTAAGTTAATTTCAAATCAAAAAGGTGAACATTTTACAGATGCCACTGCTAATAATTGAATCACTGAATGACCGCAAACAGAAAATTCACCTGAGAGATTCTAGAATATCATTAAAGTTTTCAACGGCCATAAAACCATAGAGTATAGTAGCTCAAACATTTTCACTGCATAACCTGATGACAGATGTTACCAGGTCATACACTAAATTTGACCCAGAAAATTGGACTGAGAATATTCATATCTTAGTCCTTGGAGATTATTAAAGTCCCTTTAATGACCATCATATGACCCTTCCTTTAGAACTCACAGGCAAACTGCTGCACCACACTGTAAAAATGCTACCAGATGGCTTCTAGTCTCTTGCTGGCTGACTCAGTGGTTATGGGTTAACTGGTTAAAGGCCACACCCATTCCAAGTATTTTGACTGTTATTGTAATTGGCGCTGTCTGGGGCCATATGGAGAGCTACGTTATGCTTCTGCTCTGCATGTATTTCACACACTTCGATAGATAATGATCTACTGTAGAAATCTAATTTTAAAAAATGTGCTAAGTCTCTTGCCACATTTGTAGTGTGACAACACATAAATCTAATGTATGCACATTTGTTATCATATATCTGGCTTTCCTTTTTTAGATTATAATTGCCTAATCACTCCTAAACTGAACACAGTAATATTTAGTATTTTAAGATTGATTGTTTTGTTAACAACTACAGTAATAAAATGCTGTATAATGAAATGTGCACAGGGACAATAGCACACATGTGAACCGTGTGTCGTTAGAAAGAGGGTTGTAGAAATTGTTGAGCTGTTAAACAACAATTGTCAGATATAAATGTAGTGCATATTTTAACCATATGCTTTATTTAGAATAAATTACTCAATAACTTGCGAAAGGTTAGACATTATTTCTCAAGGTTTGTGAATTAGTGTGATATACTGTATAAGTGCTAGCGTGCTAAGCGCTAGAAAAGTGGGCTAACTTATTGACCCAGTAATATAACTTGTTGTAAGTTGTCATTTGAATAGCAATACATATATTAATAATGTATACTGTATCATCAAGATGAAACACATCTTAATTTTTTCCTATCTTTAGATATTGCAGAGTGGCCTTTCTGTAAGTTTTAACTGCTTGGTACACTGGCATAGAGCCAAACCAGTGTTTCTAAACCTATCCTAAATCTGCTTCTGTTGGTCACACACAAGTACTGGCAGACCTGTACCGTTCATCGATTCTTCGGTTACAATATCTGGTTTTAAACATTCTTTGAACCCTAACACTTCCCGGCACTGTTTTTCTGACTGCAAGGCAAATTAATTAAGATATTCCTGACACGTTATCACCTACAATCTCAGTAAATCTATGAATGTTGAAAATAAATTATAATACATTTTGGGAAATTTAGACGCAGCCATACAGAATGCGGTGCATCCTGAGATATAACGGGTGACAATAAACAAAACAAATCTTCATCTTAACTATAATAAGACACTTCCAAGACACAGGGGATTTGTATCCGAGCCGGAAGAAGTAGATGAAAGCGGGAATCAAGTCAAGATCATTTAAAGGTGAACAACAAAGGACGGCTCAGCCTCATTGTTGTGGAAAAGCTCCTCACCTCAAGGTTACAAGCAGCCTGTCTGTTTTCTACAAATGAAATACTCAAGGAAGACATAAGTCTCATTAAGGCCCATAAAGGACAGCCCTAATAAAATCCTCAGCCTGACATGCAAGAGCTCTCCAGTGATGGCTGATTAATTACTGGTGCAAATGAAAGCTTGGGAGAAGGCTTTGGCGGCGTGGCTGTAATTTATCCTCTCCCTGTCCTGTCTTGTCCTGGCTGCCTGCAGGGAGATCGGTGAGATGGTGCAGGGAACGCAAGTAAGCAGGATGGAGACAAGGGGGGGAGGTGGGGTCATCTTAATAAAATGTTGGAGGGAGGCTAGCATGTTTAAGTGAAGCTAAGATCATTTATTTTACACGGTTGTCAGTGAGTCCACACGTTGAGTGTGTACGCACATGAGTCCTCCTTCCCCAAATCCCCACAACTGGTTCCTTTAGATTGATAACGATGTTACCGTTACGTTGTGAAGAAATATGGCGTCGTTGGAGATGACCCAAACATATTCTGGGCTAGTCATACATCAACACGGAATTGTGCTTTTTGGTGGCAGCACACGCCACAATCCATCAATAATATAATCTTACTGATTCTCACAATGGATGTATATTTCATCATTCCATTGCCCCCCTATTTGTCAGATCCCAGTTTATGATTAATAGAGAGCTTTTCAATGCCAGGAGGGTATACTTGTCGAACATATGGCTAATGAGTGAGTAATTACCTCCAGAAAAGGCCTTCATGCTTTGACTTTGATCATTTCTGAATGTGGTTGAAGTGGATTAATCATTGGCAAGAAAAGATTTAAGAAGAAGTGATGATATATGGTGCCACACTGGCTACAAGAGAGACGGGTGGCTCCAAGGACAATCTGGGGCTGGGTAATGTCCAGATGGGCCCAGACACATACCTGCCCTCTAACAGTATTAGGGGGTCACAGCATATAACAAGAACTAAAATAATCTAGGAAAAGGGGCAAAGGAATAAAGAGGAATGCTGCTGTGTTGGTGTTCACCCTATGACAGAAAGAAGCTGGGTAAATGACATTTGAACGGACAGCAGTCAATGTCTCAGCGCGTAAGAAGTCCAACAAGCACCATCAAAAGGCTGCTAGACCCCGCAACTTAAAAAGCAACTATACTGACGGACAGAGCAGTACAAACAATGCTTATAGAAGACCCCCTGAATAAGTACACTCAATTGTCTTATAGTCCGAGCCTCATAAAACAGATTTGGCAATGTTTACTTTGCACATTAGTCTGGGAACTCTCTTTTCAAAACAGTTTCAGGCCCGAAGAGAGTAGCGGCGGCCAATCGGCATCCAGTTTGGAAACTCGTTCTGACTGGGTGAATGTGCTCAAATTGTCTGCTACCACCTGTGCTAAAAATCATTATCAAACATTTGTTGGTCTGATTACTTTAACCTCTTCAGCAGAATCACCTGCTGATGATTTGATTGACACTGGCTGTCTGTTAAAAATGACCAATCAGTGGAGAGTTTCCAGACTGATATCAATTGTGGAGAAGGTAAAATCAGGATGGTCTTACAAGGCAAGAACAGCACACCATGGTGGTGGTGCTTTAAGAAGAAGGGTAGAGAACAGTGTGAGCATATGAGAGATATAGGGGGAGGGGTGGAGAGGAGTGAGAGCCATTCCGCAGGTGCAAAAGGGTCAGGCACTCGTTCAAACCAAAAGCTAAATTGAATTAACTTTGGTTCCAACCCCGCACATGTTGTCATTGTCTCTTTACGGAACAGGGTTAAGAAATACAGCAAAACCAAATGGATACATTAAGAAGTGTGATATGACGCGCCTTGTATATCTGTGTGCAGTGCTGCAGCTCTAAACAGACAATATATCATGTGAACTAATGTACAACTGGCTGGAGCGGTGATGATTTAAAAGCCTTTATGGTAGGAGACAGCTTGTCCGAAAGCCTTGTTTCATTGTGTCTGCAATATGAGTTGATGCATCTCACAGTCACCTTCAAATAGGCCTCATCTGAAATGATGGTTTGATTGATCCCATAAATACCAGATATAATTATATCCACCAAGAAACAAAGCCCCATGTCTAAGCGAATATTCTGACAGTCTTAAGCTTAAACCAAGTAGCCCCATCTTCCATTTTACATATGTTGTCAGACTGATATGTCATTCTGATGGCCTAACACTCCATAATTATGCCATTGTACATGTCTGATGGCAAGGCAAACTTAGGCTGCTCAGACACTACAATCTGCACCAAGACAAATGTTTTAGTTTTTTTATTCTGTTGGTATAAATGACATGAGATGTGATGAATATTCGGAGGTGATCTACTAGACACAAGAGCGATGGCTGTGGACTAAAAAAAACAAACATGCATTTAGTCTGTGTCTGACGTCCTGGTGTGTCTGGGGAATCATTAGATATAATTATGCATAATCGCTGGACAAGGAATGCCTTGCACCAAAAACATTCCATCCATCATGCTAATAGTTTGTTTACCGGAATATGTTGTCTGGATCCTTACGCATTATGTGAGCACAAGGCGACAGCATTTTCATAATCATGTTACTAACACCTATGCTATGTTTTAACAGACAGGTCTCTCCCTGAGGGTCCACCAACTGTCATTCAAGCGTGGACTCAAGTGTGTCATTCACATAATCATGGAAGTTCCCACTGCAAACATTTCATCTAACCTTGTGCTAATCAACAACTTAACAAGTCCAACTGACAAATTGGCAATTATTGTACGTCAATCTATTCACTATAGGTTTCTGTAAAACTGTCTGGGACGTTGTCGGGTTTTAAATTAATCCATTCATAGTGTTGGCCTGTGGCACATTCACTGCTGTGCTCTGCTCTCCAAATCCCACTTGGCTCCACTAGGCATTACTCTCCACAGACAGAACATGATGGCTTGGGTGACAGCTGTTCAACCACAAAGGGCTGGTTGGAGAAGGCCAGATTTGAGACTAATTTGATTCACTTTAAATATTTAAGACACAATGTATCATTTATAAAGTCAAACTTTAATGCAATATGCCATAGTGCCTTGATAAACAGCCTGTCAGAACTTGCTTGTTAAAAGCGTGAAAGCATCAAACTAGTCAGGAGAATAATTATTGGAATATTAGGAACAACTGCAGTGTGTGGCAGGGACGGTTTGTTCATTAGGGCGATTGGGCGACGCACTGCCAAAGTGAGAAAAAAAGAGGAGGGAATTTCAAACTTTACCAGTGTGCGCTACGGTAGCTGACTGTCCTGCCTCTAAACATCTT
>JAODTR010000005.1:1388193-1399781 GCA_025399935.1 Amblyopsis rosae | reverse complement strand
ATCGACAAGCTTTTCTCTAGAATGATTTAGATACCTTTAATGTACCTAGGCTATTGAATGGGTCACTAAAACCATTGTCCTCCCAACTTTTCTGAGCAGGAGCCGTCCCTGGTGTGTGGGTGTAAGCAGTGTGGGGTTAGGGGTTAACAACTGTACTTAAAGTGTTCTAACATATGACATTATGTCTCAGTCACACATGGAGCACAGTAAATGAAGGCACGTTCTACAGAATACTGACTTGTATAATTCAGACATTCATTTAAAAATGTCTTGTTTCAAACAACCAGTCACTGCAACGCATTATATCAGAACAGTGCATGTAAGACAAAACACTAAATATTAATTATTTTCCCATTAAATTCTTTGCACCTTACCCTCAGAAAAGTCATGTTTCATCACTGGAACATTGGCATCTTGCCAAATATTACACCTTATGCGCATGAGTTATCACATTATGGTCTAAAATGGAAGATTCATTACGCCTACTAAATGGGTGATTGATTGCACATCTTGCATGTAATAAATGACACAAGTAAGGTACAGATAATTAAAAGACAAGAGAATACAATCATCTCTGAAAGGACACACTACCGTACTAGAGTATAGACCTTGGCCACATTATTTTCAAGCAACAATCAGAATTTATGATTACTTTACTGCATGTCTATCTACAACAGACAAGGCAAATTAGAAAATAAAGTCATATTTCCATTACAAATAGTCTCCGTTTAAATAATTTTTTTTGTCCAGACCTCACAGAAAAGGCCTTAAAGCAAACCTTTAATTACTCCAATTGGGTCTGGAGATACAGCACACGATATGGGAAGATTTCCCTTACTTTGGTTTAACAGCTAGGTGGCTTTAAGTCCTCTATAAATCCTGGGATATTTGATACGTTTGATTCTTGATCCCCTAGTTAAAATCTTGAACGGGTGACAGCTATCAGCTACAGCACAAGCTTATTCTTTCTTTTAATAATTCAAATAATTCCAATCTTCCTTCAAATGGAACATTTTACTGGGTTACAAAATGTCAGTGTTCACTGTGCTCAACACATTTGAATAAATGTAGATTTTGGATTTACAGAGATGAGGCCACCATGTCAAAGTGATACACAACTTCATGCAAATGCGGTTTTCATCAAACTTATCTGCCCTATACCTAAATGATCATTATTTTATAATTCACTGAACATCAACAAGTTACTAATATGTATTAAAATAATACCCATACCCAATTGTATATTGATTACAAAAGATTGACCAAAACACAAAACATTGTGGATGTGTTGTGGGCAAATAAGGCATACTGTAGTATATGGCCTATATGCACTGTATCATTACGTTACCAAAGGGATGTGAAATGTTAAAGGATCAATATCGGGAGTGTAGGAGACCTAATCATTTTGCAGTCACTATATGAAACTACAGTAACATCTACAGCCATGTGACATTCAGGCACGGCTTTACAAAAGAAAATCATGTTCAACAATCTTATTACATTTGCATTGCATTTGACAGCCCTCAAGTCTGATGACATTTCAGCCAGAATAACCTTCTTCACTTCCAATCTATTTTCTTATGGCTAGATAGCCGTGCTCTCGGGCTCGGGAAATCAGCAGTTTGCTTCAGTGCTGCCTTTGTCACACAGACACTCTCCTGCCCTCACTAACTACGCTATCTCAGTGCCTGTTCAAGCAAAACTTTATGCTAAATAAATCATTTACATCTCCCACAGCAACCTATCTACATTTTCCAATAAAACCCTAAATTGATGGATGTCATCTTAGTGCTCACAGGCAATAACTCCTGCTGCTTCGAAATAACAATTTTGGTTTTATGAGGTCTAGACATGCTATTCTTTTTAATGACATCCCTTGGCCAATACTGTTTACATTTAGTGATATCTGATTTAGACTGCAAGTTAGTCTTTCTCAGTGGCAAACTGCACATACTTTAGTTTGTCTTGCACGGAAACCAGCTCTAATTTAAGAAGTACACTGCTGAGACTACATTCAATATGTTGTTCATAACATTCCTCAGATCCTCTGATGGTACACGTTGTTTAGACAGAATGCAACTCTGCTTTTGTGCTCAGAAATTCAATAAAAACTTTATTTCCATGTAAAGACTATAAACAATATAAATGTGGGTGCAATAAAGGTAAATCTGTTTTGCATGGTAAAAATCCAGCATACAGTATAGCCTACCTTTTGCAGGTTTAATGCTCGCATATCAACACATGCATAAAATCAGAAACATAGTAAATTGGTGATTCTCCACTGTAGCAACATGAGCATGTATCGACCACGTTTTCAGCTGTGCATAGTTTGTTTAGTTAGATCTAGTTGTGCATCATTGCTAGATGAGCATCATTGTTTTGAGTGAATTTGTATTGCAATATTGTTGCAACAATTATTAGAATTAGGCTCTGGCCCCTGCTCCAAGAAAGTGGTTACAAGCTATATGAACCCCTTCTTGTTGGAGCAATGGGTTAAACACTGGGTTATTAAATGCAGTAAACAACCAACCAGCATCGACTCACAAACAACTAAGGAATGCTTGGCTGCTGATTTTGTTACCAGCTATTGCTCATTAAAGGTGACAAAACAAGATTCAGCAGCTAGGCTGTACTGATCCAGCAAACCGCATAACTAAAGAAAGGAAAATTAAGTTATTTTACTTGTTTCATGTTTTAATATTTCAAGCCCTTATCAGAAATAATCTAACCAACAAGTCTTAAGTTTAAAAATATCAAGATATACAGTAAACACAAACGGAGACCGATTGGAGACACATCAATCCAGTATAAGTTTGATTGGAATGCATTAGCACCCTCTCTATGACAGATGCTTTTGAGGGGCTCCAGACTGATATATAAAATCTAACTCACTGTGGAGATGCTGGCATTTTGACAGGGAAGCCACACTACTAAAAGATGATAAGTCAATGCAGATATACTTTATTTATTCAAGCAAAATATTATTTAAATTATTTAAATAATAACTATAATAAGCCTAAAGCATAATAAAGCATAACATTTAACATTACCGGAAGGCTTCTCCCCACATGACACAATTCTAGTACTAAAAGGCATTACCGGGAGTAGGTTTCATTATTAGACAGAATTGGGTGGACAATATATTGGGACTTGTCTCGGCTTTTTAGTGATTAAAGGCAGGGTCAGTCATTCTCAAGAACGCTTGCTAAATTCAAACTCAAATAAAAAAAAGCGTAGTACTAGGGCTTTGTTGTTGAGGGCGGTGTTCGCCAGACTGTTTATGTTCTATTTACGAAGCCATGGCTGTGTAGAAGTATGAATTTGACAAAATGTGTATTATCTTACATTTAGCTTACAATAGCTAAATTTAGTTCTCAAAGTGGGGGTCGAGAGTCAGGACCTCCAGGAGGGTCGCGAGACACAGAGAAGTGGGTTACGAGATGACATTCAGAAATTAAATAACTGTATTAAATTATTGTAAATAGCATATTTTAGACATTACTGTTAGTAGTAGTACTGTCTATACATTACTTTGTTGTATTCTGCTACTAGCCTATATTAAAATGTGTTAGCTATGGTGAGTGAATGCAGATGAAACACTCTCGCTTTGGTTCTGCAGGCGTCAGCTGTTCGTGAGAATGAATGGGTGCGGGAGGGGTTGGGGTTTGTTTATTTTATGGGGGTTTGTTTATTTACATGTGCTGCCATCTAATGTGCAAACAAGTACAGTAATACTTTAAGATAGGTAGTGCAGCTTTAAAGGAAATCAGCATACAATATGTAAGACTTGACATGAAGCAGCCCTAACAGAAATAATTAGCCTCGTTGTGTAATATTGTAGGCATTTAAGTTGATAGTGAACATTTGCTTGCGTGTGTGTGTGTGTGTATTTAGGGGTGTGTGAACCTTGTTTCTTCAATGAAGCTAACATCGCCTTAACGCTGCATGACCATGACACCAGGGGTACGGTGCAGCTGATAGTTTTGCAGTTAGCTTCCTTGTTGAATACAGACATACTGCCATTAAAGAGATCATGGATCAACCTCATATTTCCTTTCAAATACATTTACCTGTCATCTTACATGTAAACAATTTGACTTTGAGCTTCCCACTTCCATTAGCGCTATTGGCTCCTGTGTCTCTCTGTCGCATGGCAATGACTCAAATATGAAAAGTAATCAATAGGCTTATAGGTTTGGGTGAACAAGCACCAGAGTGCAGTCTTGATGAGCCTGACCATGACTGATTATAGTGCTGTACCTGAGAGTAATTAAGATAGGTCTGGTATCATGCCCACCCTGATGGCAGACAGCACCACCCCTTTAGTCTGCTTATATTATACGTTTTAGTCACATAGTTGTAATTATAGGTGGAGTAATCCTTTCTGTAATGTCAGCCTGTCTGAAGACAGACAGGCTGTAATGTGTGAAATTGAATACAAATCTGTGCGTAAATATGCAGATGTATACCCGTAGGTACAGAATGATGTAATGAGGTTGATGCTTTATGCCGTTCATAAGTGGACAGCATTCCTAACAATTCAGGAAATTCACCTGCAAATAACACGACAGAAACATTCTGAAGCCCCTAGGCTTACGCCAACAGATAAGAGTCTGGGGTTGACCTGAGATACAGTATGCACCACCAGTATCTGACATGACAGAAGTTAACCATGTGCAATAACAGTTATGATTCCAAATGGTTGTGACTGGGTTGAATTATTTGCCAAATCTTATATATTTCCAACATATAGACCAAGACATAAGAAATAAATTGCAATTATGAAATTATATTTTCTTGTTATTAAACAACTTGCAAAACAGCTGTTGTTTTTTGGGGCTGATTTACTGTAACTACCAGTACATCTCTCAACTATTCTCTTTAATACAAACAAAACCGTCACTGGTGAGTTCAAGGTAGGTCTTTGCAACGAGGGAAGAGACAATTAAGTCTTTACTCTGGCATAAACGCTACACCGTCCGTAAAGCTGAACAAATTGTCTCCAAAAACTTCCAGCCAATTCTGCATTCACGTACAGTATGGCACTGCTCGCAGATAAACTCACTAGAGTAAAGTTACACAATGGTGTCTTTTAGTGAGCACTGTACTGTTTCACAGACGTCCTTAATGGTGTCTTGTGATTGCTCTATCAGCCATGCTAATGTGCGCTCTATGGCCCCTTCAAAACAAAAACATTGCTTCTCCAATTCTTCTCATTACAGACAGTCCAAGTGATGCATGCATTGGAGTGAGTTCTCTCAGATCCAGGGAGAAAGAGAGAACAATGTCATATTAATATGCAGACACCAGCTATCCTCCTCATTACCACAAGACGACAGAATGGCCATGAATGGAAGCTTCTGTCCCAACAACTATGAAAAGGCCTGTCATCTGTCTTCTCCTCCTAATTGATTGTTTACTACATTTCCACACAGCAACCATTTTGATTGTCCTCACTGTGTCAGTCGGCGGGATATTGCATTACAAATAAAGCACATTGCAGATTTCTTTTCTTTTTTTTTCTTGAAATATATAAAATATGTCCCGAGAGACCCTTCTTTACCGTGGGGTACTAACACAACAACAGATATAGTAAACGAAGGCTTCTTTATACATTGTGTACACAAAAGCCTTTGTACTGTGTGCCAAAGGAGAAGCTTCTCTGGGGAGATTGGTGTCCTTCAAAGACTGAAATGTTGAAGGTAGAGCAAGTTGCTGCAGAATATGGTTCTCCTAACATGGCCCTCCGTGACCAACTTCTGATTCAACCAAAAGGCTGGCTGTTTTCACACCCTGTCTTGACATGACAGGTGCAACAATGAAATCTCCCCTTTTCACTTGCAGTCCAAACCGGAGTACAGGGCCCTCTTTTAAGTACAAAGTTAGAATATGAATGCCCAATGACCTGACCTTGTACACAAAAACACACAAACACAGTTAAATTCAAAGCAGTGAAAACTATGAACCCAACCAGCATATTCACATACAAATGTGGATCATTTTCATACATGCATCCCTCTGTTGAATTGAAACATAGCTGCCAGTTTTTTAGCAGACCTTCCTTATAACAGTAAGTTTAGCTGCCATCACATAAAGTAGTGCCATGCATTATCAAGTAATTAGGGTGAGGCTTATTAAGCAGAGTTTAATGCAAGTTTAATGAGCAATGAAGTCAATGTCTTTAAATAGAAGAGTATATTATTGTTACAAATGATGTACTGTAGTGATTTGAATGTCCAGGCAGTGAAATACTTTACAAGCGGGCACATATCAATGGGCCATTAGGAAGGCCATAAAATTTTACTTGAAACATGCTAAGTGCAATTCCAGACAGATAATATACTAGGGAAAATGTATTCATTCTGGTACAAAGCCTATACTGATAGGTCTACATGTGTCTATATTCTAATATCTTCGCTTTAGACTTGAAAACAAGAAGATGCTGTACAGTGCCCTCCAGAAATGTATTTGTGTGTCCCCTCATATTTATACCCCCACTGAAACAGATTTACTGTAAGAATTCCTAAATACTGACGTGCTTACAAATAGGTAATACATGACTGTAAACATGTATCAGATTTGGTGATACATTGTGCAATTGCAACTCATTGTGACATTGTGTTTTCTAAGGATGTTTTTATTATTGAATAATTGACTGAGGTTAAAGATGTGTTCTCTTCTTTGTCAAGGATGCCCGTCATTATGGAGGCCACTGTACTGTACAGTATGTGACAACGGTGCACACTACAAATTTTGATTTTTGGCAAAGATGGCAAATTAGACACAACCACAAGAAGATCTGTCCCTGTTATGGAATTCACCAAAGGCAGTCAGACAGGAGACACCTTCGATCACTCACCGTTTCACATGTCACGTGCCAACCATGAACACGCTAACAACTGTGTGTTTCCTTTGTTTCTCAGAACGCCACTCCTTTTGGCAGTGCCAGGAGGCTTCATGACAGCGCCTATTGATTCACATCACCATCACTCACTCATGATGAATGAGCTCAAGCTGACAATAGGTAGAATTATGCAACCTCCAGAAATACAACCATCAGATCACAGCTGATATGTTATAATAGGCCAAGTCCCAGGAGAGGTCACGATGATGGAGATACAGTTGTTAGTATTCCACATACAGTGTCCTATATAAGGATCATATTACAGGTCAGCCCATGCATCACCCTGTAATACAGGCATACCTTGCCCAGCATTGTATTCAGTCTCCTTCTGTCAGCCTATCTGCCTAATAAAACTACCACGTATTTATACATAATGTCCTGAGTACTATTACCCTCTTAACAGGTCAAGTTCTTTATTTAAAATGATCAATAAATAACACAGGTTTAAGCAGGGGAGTAAATCCCATATGTGCCTACATTAAAAAACAACTGAAAAGGGCACTTGTGGTTTACTGAGACTTCACTCTTATATGCCTAGGCAAAGACGAACACATCTGGATCACACCGTCACACATTCTGAAGAAAACCATATTGTGCTCTCCTTCATTATCCTTTTGTGATGAATATTTGTTATTTATTTATATGTTGCTGTATAGTCTGCATAAAAATTATCTAGTAGGCCTACAGTAGCCTATAGTCATTTCACAGTGACGTTATGACATAAACAGCATTATTTATTATCATGTAAAAATATTACATGTTAGAATAGTAGTAGATAGAATAAAATAGACTGATAAAATTAGTTGGAAAATCGCTTGGCATTCTCAGAA
Organism: Amblyopsis rosae; assembly: GCA_025399935.1. Taxonomy (NCBI): domain Eukaryota; kingdom Metazoa; phylum Chordata; class Actinopteri; order Percopsiformes; family Amblyopsidae; genus Amblyopsis; species Amblyopsis rosae. The sequence continues at coordinate 1,392,047 of JAODTR010000005.1, read as the reverse complement.
TGCCTATAAACATGTAATCACAACTGTTGCATGCTATTTTATCAGCCGGGAAGAAGAAAACACCACAACTTGTCACGCCACAGCTTGGAGCGATATAAAGCAGCTGTGAGGTGACATTTTAAACGGGTCAAATGCGTCAATAGTGTCAGCTGAAAGACATTTTCCTTTAAAACACTGGGGCATACAACTCCAGTTGCGTGTTGAAATTACGACTGAGAATATCGCACTTTGATGCACATAGAGTACATCGGCTCTTTACCTTGAGCTTCACAGTGTCCCTATATTTTCACTATTCGTACCAAACTATACATTAGAGCTTAGTATACTAAAGTCGTCACATGCGTCTGCAGACCTCACACGATATTTGAAGACTGCATAACAAGCAATTGATGCATTTGTGTGGTTAATTCTCTCCGCGGGCATATACTGAAGGGGCTGCATTGCGTGTTTTTTCCTTTTGACTATAGAGCGCACCTGAAGTAGCCAGATACATTGGGTTATACACATGTCACCTTTAGTTCTTCTAAGTATACATTATCATACTGTAAATGCAAGCGATGGAAACATAATCAATGTATTTTATTATAGGCTACATATGAATATATCGTACAGTAGCACACACAACATCACTGGCATGTCACACTGACGCCAATATTTCGCGTTAAGATGCCTGGCTGTATCGCTGTTAAAGTCCGTCTAAGGTAGTCTATATAGGCTATATTACCGTTATTTGTTATATAACCTATCATGTTTTATAGCTACAAATATTATGGACGACACTTTATCCTAATTCTTCGTTTTTTTATTTATTTGTATACACACGTTACTTTTGTAGCCTATATGCAGAATAGTATAGCCTGTTAGCCAACCGTTTGATCACACTACACACAAGTGTAGTAACCAATGTAGTCTACTCTAATAAATAAAATAAAAAACAAGCTTGAAGAAAACTATATTGCTGACATTATTAATTCGGCGAATGACACCCGAGCCAAGAAAGTGATGCTGAGATTTCAGGGAAGCCCGTGCGCATGCCAGAGCGCACACGCACCACCAAGTTCTCCCTGTTTGGACATTTTAAAGTCGTATTTGTAAATCGCCATAATCTTACCTTTCAGAAGAAATGCTGCTGAAATCACGATAACAGATAGTTTAGCAGCGAGAGATCCGCTCCCCGTGATCGCCATGTTGGACACCTGCTCGAGACTGGCGGCACTAAATCACCTAGAGACGGCCATGGGATGGAAACGTACACTCAGAAGAGGCGGGGGAGGGCTCGTAGGGACCTACCATTATTGTAAATTGGTCGGAGTGATTTCGCTATGGTATGCCTTATTAACATCAACTGTTTCAAATCCTGAAGGAGACAGCACCCTATAGGTTAGAGACCCCAGTTGCAGATTCACTTTTAGCTGAAGCCTGCCATAATTAAAGCATGTGGTTCATCTATAGCCTACTCTACCAGCAAATGTTGCAGTATGGTACCTATATCTGGCAAAGGAAAGGGGATAGTTTGTTTCTCTTAACTTGACGTTATATTTTATATATTTAGAAGGATATAACAGTTGTGTGTCTTTTAAGTTTTCAAGTATCTTAAAGTCTATCGGGAGCATTTTCTTCCCTACTCAGACAGCGCCCTCTATCACTATAATTGGGTATAACAGCAACTTTGCCCGTACTGGTCATTTATTACTATTTAATTACAATTTGAAATAGCCATTGTCATTGGTCTACTACTATTTAATCAAATAGGCAGCCTAGGCTATCTTTGCCTTTGTAAGCTCATTTGCACCTAATACAAAACACAATATACTATATACTGTAGCATACTTCATGGCATAGTTACCAGCACCACAAACAGGTGTGCGTGACCATGTGGAATCCCATTTGCCATTTTCGTCATGTCAGTACCGCGCAAATGTTGTTAATTGCACAATCTATTCTCTGAGAGTTTGTGTCAGTCCTCATTCCATGGCTGAGTAGATAGCATTTAGAACCTCACTCTGATGGTATAGCGGTTCCTATCGCTGCAGATTGAATTCCACACATCAAATATATTTCAGGCGTTATTATCTGTGGCAGCTCTGCCTGCCACTCACACAATGTCTCCACAAGGTGTTTTCGCCGCGCAGCCGGCCTGGCCACTTATTTTTTCTTGCAGAATAAAATTGGTAGGCATCAGGAGAAGCGTATAGTGGGTCCACAGTGTTGGCAATCTTCAAACCTTCTCATTCTGTAGGCCTGTGTCATTTTGCGTGTGCATGTTATTATTTGAGTTACAACTTACAGGTCTCTTTTTTTAATGATTTATGCACGAATCGCGATTGATGCACACGCACTCAACTTCTGTTGCTTCCAAGTCGTCTCGGTCCTGCACATTTGCTGTGTCGGTGATTCGCTCCGCTGCTGCATGGCATTTCCTTTGCTTGTGAGAATATATGGGGTTCCTGGGTGTCTCTAGGAAGAGGAGCCCCGTGTCTCTGTCGCCCCCCGAGCAGGATGAATAATGGATGGGAATAGATCAGATGAGTGAACTGCTTCATGTGGCTCCTCTGTAATGACCACCGAACTCGTGTGTGTGTGTGTGTGTGTGTGTGTGTGTGCGCGCGGATGTGTGCGCGCGCGTGTCTGCATGTGTGTTGTTTACAATATGTGGCAATGCAGCTTCGAGACAGTTTATGGCAGGCTATTATCATGTAGATGTATTTGAGATGTCACATGCATTATTTATGTAGTGTTCTTTGCATTGATAGTGTATCTGTCAGTATTTTCTTTTTTAATTTCTAAGGGGGGACATAATATATATATTTTTAACTTAATTTAATTGTTTCCCTCTAGTTAATGTTTTATTGGGTTTACATTAAAAGTATCTTGTATGATAACAAAATACACAGAACATGTATTATTCAAGGTGGACAGTCATCCTCCTTTTGTGAAAGAAAGAAAGAAAGAAAGAAAGAAAGAAAGAAAGAAAGAAAGAAAAATAATTGAATCAGTGTAAGTGACCCACAAGTTGAGAAGAACAAGGATTGTTGAGGTAAAATGTAGATTTTCTTAGGTGTAATCCATGTAAGTGAACAGACAGGTGTGTAAAATGTAATTTGCTTCACATAATATGTGTATATAGATTCAAGGCACTGCAAATGTGTAGTTGTAATAGGTACAAGATGGAACTGAGGGCAGTTTGAATGGGAGATGTCAGATGTGTATGGCTTGGCTTGACAATATTCTGTTCTTTTGTTATCATTCTCAGCAACTTTTTGGAACATCTTGAAACAGTAACTCTATATTATTCCAATCCAGTGTTATTTTAGACAGACTTCCAACCAAGCTAATCGAGCTGACTTGTTTTAAGAGATTCATTTTGTATCAACTACTAATTAGACTATTTTGAAATAAGTTCAGCCCTAGCAGGCTGCACTTCTGCTTGCTTCTACAACAGGGTACATACAGTATTTACAAACATGTTGCATGAACAAGTATGGCAAACATTGTGCAAATATTCTGTGCATCCGTTGATATTACGGTACATATCGTCCATGATAATGACTGATCCTAACTGTAGGGCTATTGTTATGCATTTCATACATTGTCTCAAAGTTAGAGCACGAGGGGCACAGTATGCTGCCTTTGAAACAGGATTCATACAGGGTTTCATGCTGGTCTATAGGATCTAACCTCTCCAGAGTCTCATGTGCACAGTGTATTCTGTGTCCATCTCTGCCGACAGCAACGCTCTCGCTTCATTTGAAAACATTATATCTGAAGGTTTAGAAATCCCTCTCCGGGAACCATCACCTTATCGTGGTGGAGAGGTTTGGGTGCCCCCATGAACCTGAGGGCTGTGTTGTCTG
>JAODTR010000005.1:1363317-1388093 GCA_025399935.1 Amblyopsis rosae | reverse complement strand
CATTCTGTGTGTGTGTGTGTGTGTGTGTGTGTGTGTGTGTGTGTGTGTGTGTGCGTGTGCGTGTGTGCGTGCGTGCGTGTGTGTGTGCATGGCCCATGTCGTGCAGTGCTGACTGGTGGAGGCATGTGTACTGTATGTCTGCACTCTGAAATGAGCCAGATATCCTATTGTCTGTGTTCTTTTAGCATTCATGCGTTGTGATTCTCAATTCCAAGGGCCTCTTGCACTAATGATGTCGTATTCACTGAGGAATTCATACCGGAATTAAGACTGCTATTGTGTCTCTCCACATGTACCATGATGCCTTTGCTAGAAGGGCCCATAAACGCCACAGTGTTACATTCAAGCTCCTTTAAGTGTATGCTGCGGTGTTGCTTATTAGTGTTGTGTTTCTATAGGCGGCTGCATAACGGGGAGAAGGGCCACGGCTGTGAATTCTGTGGCAAACACTTCCAGGACAACGTCAGACTAAGAATGCACATGCTGTCTCATACAGGTAATTACAAGCGCCGTTCCCTTATCGTGTGCTCATTGAAGGTTATAGTGTGGCCTTTTCACTCGCACCTGTTCATGCTAGCACAGAGCACAGTCTGTGTTGCTCCGAACACTGGCTTCACGCGTTCTCATATTCAGGTGTATGGGACATACTGTGGCTCTATTTGTCCCCCCCCCCAACCTTTTAATTTCTCCCTCTGTTTCTCTGTGTGTGTGTGTGTCACTCTTCCCCAATCTCTGTTCTCTCTGTTTTTTCCCCTCTTTTTCTCTCTCTCTCTTTTTTTTTTTATTACCCCGAGGTTCTGGCCCTTTGCCAGCGCTGCCCCTTCTGAGTGATGACATCATCAGCTGCCGGCAGGCCTGGGTGTTCTGCCAGTGTTCCGAAGCGTGTGTGATGGCTCGCCTCGCAGATGTGTGTCCAGGAACACACTGTACCCAAACGCAGACTTAATCAGACCTGACTGCTCTCCCAGCTACTTTATCCAAAATAGAGAGAAGGGGTGGGGGTGGGGGATGAGAAGGGGGGCTAAAAATGAAACTTAAACAGGGAAGAGAGGGAAAAAAACTAAAACTGTTTGGAATATGAGAGGAGCTATTTGGTCGGTGCTCATCTCGGGCGGTGTAAGGGTGACGGTTTACCACTGACACACTTTAGAAGAAGGATATCCCTCCCTTCACACAGTGTCTGATGCCTTAACACTACAACGGCCCTTTGGGTCATTTACATTAGAAACGCGCTTATATTCAGGTCATGCAAGGCACTGAAGCATTAAACGATGCCTAAATCGGAAATGACACGGGTTTTGGCCTTTTTAGAGAGAAACCAAAAAAGAACGCTATCTATATTCACCTCTAACCTCATGCAAACGCCACCGTCTTTTCCGACCCCAGGCCGTAATGCCACACAAAACTAACAGATACATGGAAATGATTCTTTGTTGCTGTGTATTTCACTATAGCAGCCTCAGATCCCGCTGGTTGCTAAGGAGCGAGTGCTCCAGCGCTCTAATGGGCTAATTTGGTATTCAGCTCGATGCCGGCTCTTATTTTGGTATGCCAGACAAAGTGTTTTGATGGAGGACGATTGCAGCCGCGTCTGGAGACAGTTTGATGGTTTATGGATGAGAGCACACTCCGTGCCTTTGACTGCGCGAGACAATACGCTGTGTTCTCGGTCGCCCTTCTATCGCACACATCTCAACACAACATAACACACTGCACCGGACACCGTCGCTCAACATCAGGGGGGGCTCGCGACGCAGCTGTGAAACAAGAGCGCTATTTGGGAACAATGGCGGTTTGTTTGTCACAAATGTCTTCTAGAGGATTGAACAGAATGAGGGTTATATGAACCACATCTGTATATAGAGGTATAGTAAAAGAGTTGAAAGTGGACCACATTTAGGCTGCAGCACTCTCAGTTCCCAAGGCTTGTGGGTGCTTTAATGAGTCATTTTAACTTCATTTAAAGCCAGCTGAGCAGAAAATAGATCAGTGAATGAGCCCTGGGCCAGTATGGATCTGCAACCGATTTAAATCTCAGTCAGAGCCAACCCGCATCCCAACAGCTGTGCGTGTGTGTGTGTGTGCATGTGTGCTTTATGTGTTTGTGCTCTGATTGTCTGTGTGTACGTATGTCTGCGTGTACATGTGTTTGTGTCTGTGGTGTACACCTTTGCATGTGTGACGTGTGTGTGTGTGTGTGTGTGTGTGTGTGTGTGTGTGCTCCTGTATTGGTGCATTCACGTCTGTCCGCCTATAAGCACAGGTGCGAGCCCAATTACAACAATTTCCCATTTATGTAGCCTAAGTGCTGTCTCTTTTCCATCTCGGTCGGAACAGGCAAGGGCATTCCGAAGGTGACCTGGGAACTGTAGTTATAGTATATGCGAGACGGTTCACTGTGTTGACGCTCAAGTGTTTTTCTGATAAAGAGATGTGCCGTAGGCAGGAAACGTCTGCTATAGTGAGAACACCCAGTTCTTCTCTGGCCTCTCTGGCAGACAGTCTGCTCACTGTTTAGAGACTGATAACAGGGCACGGTAAATAACATTTCCTCTTGGCCATTGAGAGAGGCCACAACAGCCGTGCCTGCTGTTGTTTTTTCTTTCTTTATGGTGGGTTTCCTCAGTATATACTGTGTCTATCTTTGGTCTTTCATGTGTAACGCCTGAAAGCCCAAGTGCCTGGCTAGCTGGCCTCCAGGTGAAATAGAACACATTGGTTTCTGTATTGTACTCTTATGTATTTCTATGACTTCACTATGGCTGCAACAATCCGCAATTTTGAATTAAGAGCAAATGTTGGTTTAATGGTGTTCTTGTGATTCCTAACACACATTGGTTGTGCAATGAAGGTAAACAGTTGGGACTCTTTGTGCCCTCTAACAGCTCCCGCCGAGGCACTGGTTTGTGATCAGTGTGGAGCCACGTTCTCCTCAGAAGAGGCTTTGGATGGTCACAGGCAAACACACACAGGTACGATGATGTAAAATAAGCATGTCATCTGTCCCCTGTCACGGCTAACAGCAGCAAAGCAAAGCAACATAAAGAACTAAGTTAATGAAGACCCGTGTATGATGTCTGTGATATTGTGACTTTACATATGTCTCATGAATGTATTGAGGAGAATGTAGGGGTTAGACATGTTGTTCAAGGATTCTTACAGGTACCTATGGCATGCGCTTTCAGTTGGGAGGTCTGCCATCCTATCAACTAAAATACGATATTAGTTCAAGTAAAAATAACCCTAACTCAAAGTTCTTTGGTCACATAAAGTGCTACACCATAACAACATATGTCGTGTTGGACTCGGTATTCATTTGCACATGGATGTAAACTAGCTTGTCATGCTGGCTGGGTTAAACAGTCCCTGTCATGATACTCTATAATTTAGCAACAGTGAGGTGGGAGGCCATCTCCAATGTCACCCACTAATATCTTTTGGCATCCACGGTGAAGGCATGCCACTGTTCCGCATGCAGCCACGAGGCCTGGCTTTGCTACGAGGCTGTTACAGTGTCACACATCCGCCACACTGACGTCCTGTGTAGGCGTGCACGCCACGGAGTTGTTTACCGTAGAACCTCACATTCTTCCCTTGCGTTACAAATAGTAGAGTCAAAGTGCTCTACTGAAGATGTAGATGCAGTTCTGTGGCGTTCACCACAACCTGGAACATGTAGTAAATATGTAAATTGTGAAATACATTTAGGCCAGAAATGTGAGCATCGTTTCGGAGCTCTAATTTCCCTGACCTGGGCAAGACTGATGTTATAGCAACAAAGATATGTCAGAAAGCATAGTATACTAATTTTGTTTAATTTTCAAAACATAATTTAATCTGTACTTAATATATTGTTTGTTTCATTTTTGCACTGATTTGAGCAACAAGTCATATGAAGCAAAGTTTCTTGTGGGCAACCATGTTTTATTAAAGCAGGAATCTTAAAGCAAGTTCTGGAAGTCAGAGTGTTCTAGTGTGAAATGACCAAGCTATGAGTTACAGTACACATGTCTGAAGCCAAGAGCTGTTTGGTCAATTGCCATTAAAGTCACCTGAGGAACGATAGAGGCTGGCTAAATATTATTCACTTTGTAATTATCCTTAAACCTCACTTGTAGAACACCATCTGTTTTTACCTTATGTTTCTATTCTACACTCACTCCATAGATTGTTACTGAGTAGTTTTTATTAGACAGTAGTAAAATAACAATGAAAACCAAAATCAAGTAATTGCTTTCTAAAATTGAGCTTTGGGTTTGACACGTCTAATCCAGTCAAACCCAAAGGCCTTTAATCTTGACGTCAAGCGTCCATATACCTGACAGTGTCCAAATCCACACCTTTTCTCCAACTGTCAGAGAAAGGTGATAACCCTCTTAAGGCACTGCCATGTAACTGTAACTACCAGGTGGCACACACAGCATGAAAAGTTAATGGCGGTGGACATGGAGGGGTGTTAGCGATGCCCAGAAGTTTCTACCCTCATCTCCCCAAAGTTGTAAACATCCAGGGCTCAGTTTCACCTTGGCAGTATATCCAGAGCAGGGTACAGGAGCACATTACTATCCCATCTTGTCATGATCTCAGTTTGGGCCGTTGTGACGCATGACCCTTTTTTACTGTTCCGTGATAAGGTAGGGATTGAACACCAGAAAGGCCATGACACATCGTCTAATGTAGTCAGGAAAGTGTGAAACCGTTATATTTATTATACCATACCAAATGTGACGTGTTAAACCTGCGGTCAATAATTGATGGAACGCTCTGGCCTTTACAGGTCAATATAAAGATTTATAATCAGCTCCAACTACATTTTGCTTTCGCTGGGACACACGAGGTGAGATGGTATCTCTTAATCCTTATGTGTGGATGGTGGTGAGACAATGGCTTTGTATCACTATGGGGCATAAGCAGTGAACCAAATGATTTCTCCTCTTGGCAGATTAACACTTGTCAGGCCTCAGCAGCTGCAGTGTTTTGGACCAGCGTCTCTGGAGGGAAAATAACACTTGCTTAGGAGAGACTTCTTTGGTTCACAGTGGGAGCCTCATTGGTCATTTTAATATGTCAGAGGTGAACAGTCGTGGGCTGCCCAGGTTTACAGTCAAGGGGGAGGGGGATTTGGATGGCGGGATAGGGGTATGTGTGTGTGTGGGGGGAGGGGAGCCGTTGGGGGCTTCCTGAGTGCAAGTGGATCGCTGGTGGTATTGGATGCCAGCGCTCCGAGGAAAACAACATCGTGTTTACTCAACTTCACTACAGCAGCGTCATAGTCTCCTCTGACCCACTTGTCAGCGCCCAAAATAAAAGATTTGCTCCAACAACAACAACTTGATTTTGTTTAATAAGGAGGGCTTCGCTTGCTAACAAACCAAATCCACCTACACTATTTCATCATGTATACAGACTAACCGACATGCTGGCAAACCATTTTGCCACCTTGCCTGCAAGGCACATGCTGTTAATAGTCCAACGGCTTCATGTACCTCGAGCAGCTGCACTGTTTCCACACAAAGATTGTTTCATCAAACTAATATTATTATTTCCTTTCCGTACTCTAATTAAACCGTTGTGTAGTTCATTCAGACTTGGCTGGCTTTATAATCCAGGCCTTTTAGTGTGGACCACTTAGCTCCATGGTCATTATACTGGCCCCTACTGTTAACACATACAGTACTTAGCGTTTACACAGACTGCAAAATGAAAGAATTATGCTCTGCATATTGTGCTCGCCCCCAGTGGTTGCACCATGAAAGACATAGGCCTCTGTAATTGTATCTAAAGTGCAATGCTGTATATAGGGAAAATATGTTAAACGCGCTGGGAATCAAGGCAGTAGAGATGTAGGGAACAGCATGCAACCTCAATGAGCTGCTCCATGGAATGGTGGTTAAACACGAGCAACGTATCTCTTGTTGCATTAATTATTAAGTTAGTTGTTCCTCACTCTGGTAGATTAGCAGTCCACTGGCGAATGCCTTGGGTCATTTAAGGTACAGTGCTGTAGTGTGTGTGTGTGCGTGTCCCAGAGCCTGTAACACTATGGCTTCAGGGTAATGTTTGAATTAAAACATAGTGTAGCATGAATGTGCCGGTTCATAGGTCTAACACATAATGTTAACCTGCGTAGCCGAGTTTAAATGTTTAACTGGGTCAAATGACATACAGTAGCAGACAGTCAGAATACGACACTATGAGCTGAATCCTTCCATAGGGCCTGATTTTAAATGAATCTTTCAGGTACCTCGTGTTTCTACAGTGAATGCATAAGCCGTACCTCCTTAGGCTTTTGATAGTGGGATATTGTGACTTGCAAACTCTAGTTTATATTTTACTGGCAGAAACAACTGTTAATTAGCACCAATTATTTCATCCACCACAGTATTTAAGCAACTATATTATGTTATTTTGTTTTGGCACCTTTGACAGTTTACAGTAAAGTACAGTAAGAGGACAGTTCTGAAATAGTGAGTTGTGAGTGTGTGTGCATATGTTGGGGGAGGGGGGGGGGGGCAGTGTTCACTAACGCTAAGCTAAATAACAGTGAATAAGGCAGGCACACATTAGAATATATAAAGATTGCATTCATCATTAAATGCAATCTCTTGTTCAATTTGCAGTGGGTTTACTCGCAGATTCTCAGGGTGGGAAAACTTTTGTTTGCCCTTTGAAAAGAAACAGGCTGCGCTTATTTGTGAATGAAGGGATTAGCTTGAACACTTCACCCCATGAAGGACCATGATCCTATCTGGTTGCCTAGACACATGGTTTTGTCTGTTAGGCAGCGTGAGAGCCTGGCTTTCTCCCACCTCAGTTTAACCGAATGAGTGACAGATGTATAAAGACAAAACATGTTAAACGTCACCACTACATACTCAATAATAATAATAATAATACATATATCACTAAATTGAACGCACTGTGTTGGTTTAGCAGTCGTACACTACACAGGCAGCTGCTGTATATGTTTGCATTTCTTGCATGTTCAGAAAGACCCTAAAACCAAATCATTTTGTTTTCCCACTGAACGATCCCTCTCTTCCAGGATACAATACCCATGCAGCTCTGCAGCCTTTGAGGAATACCATTGATTACATGGTATTTACCCCATTGAGTACCAAGGGTCAGGGGGTCATCCTGTGCCTTAACACCAAATCCCATGCCCATTGTCCGGTTAAGGGTGAGAAAGCAAGGGGCAGTGACAAGCCAACTTTAGGACCCTATACTCTCTCACAGGCAAGCTACTGTGGGCTCAGCACTAAAGCCTACTGGAAAGCCCAACAGCAGCAATTCCTTTTTGTTTGCGAAGTTAACAGGGAGCATAGAAACAGGTTATTTATTTGCCTCACAAACAGAATGTCACCGTCAACGCATTCAAATACTTGATGCTGTTTCGCTCACATCCAACAATATTGGTTATTTTTGGTTTTGGTTTTAGTAGAGGCATAAATAGAATCTATACTGCTGGGATTGTTGCCGCTGATGCGTGTCAAGACTGCTGTGACAGGATATTTGTCACATTTCTTCCTGGGTGTTTTAATAATCATGACAGGACATATCAGCATGTCAAGGAGCAAGAAAGGTTTTGGTTACTGCAATGCAAAATGCTGGCTGCAAGATGATATTAAACATACACATACACATATACAATTATATTAACTTAGTTTATAACTCAGATGTGACGGGAAAATAATTAAAATAAATGGTGATGAATGCAGTTAAGTGAGGGCTCAGGTCTTTAGTAGTCTGGTCCACAGACTGCATAAAGAAGAAATGTCATGGTCTTTATACTTGGGAGCAGACAGCACTCCCCCTGCTGGTTGCTAAAAATAATGACACAGAAAACTAAATTCTTTCAAATGGATCAAAGCCTTTCATGACAGGTTGCACTAAGAAACCAGTCTTTAGCCATTTGTAGACAGCTCATTATCCACAACACTGTGTAGGACAGCTAGCCGACACTGCGTATGTGTAACTCAGAGAAATTGCAGCTGGATAGACAGGCTGGTCAGTGTGAAAGGGGGAGGAATAGGAGGCATTTGAGGGAGGGGGGGGGGGTCTTTTGTCTCCTACTAAAATATTGTGATCTGTGGGCGAGAAAGGGCCCTGGTCATTAGACAGCAGTGTGAAGACTTGGATTGTAGGAGTTTCACGAGGAGCCTATGACTAATGGGCTTGGTCAATGAGAGCCTGAACCTTATTGTTTGTCCTTTGTGTAAATGACCACAGGCTAAAGCCTGGGTTCATTCCACCAGATCGCCTACGCGCGGGATTGTTAAAACTGGGGAATGTCTTTCATCCTGTCTCTTTTCTCTGTTAATCATTACGAATGATCGCTTCCGTCAGCTTCGTGTTTTCATCTTTTTTTCAGACCTTACACATAGAGCACGGTGAATTGATTCAAATTAGACTCAATTCCAGACGCACATCCTCGGAATAAGTCTCCAAAGAGGAATGCTTGTGTGTCTACGAACGTGACATGTAGATTAGAAAACAGCATACAGCCAACACTTGTGATTTATCCCTTTGTCTATCCCTTTACTTTGAACACGTTTGTCTGCTAACGTGATTGAACCTATAAAGCAAGTGTCTGCCGCTCTTCCTTCTTAGTATGAGTGTGCTGTATCCCTTTCCCTGCACTAATTCCAATTTAATTGCCAGTTGCCTGAAGGCACTTCAATAACAGTAACAAATGATTTGATTTAGTGGACCTCATCAGACTGCATTTTAAATGCGACACAGCCACCCCACTTGAATTCCAATGAAGTGCTGGCACAGCCCTGTGTTTACTAATGATCCTTTGCTGGAGATGTCTGATTGAATCTGAGTCTGGAGCAATGGGACCATTGCGAGCATTGTAAATGATCCACAACCTGAGCAGACAGAGAAATAAGCACCTCATAATCTCCCATTAAGGCGTCGCTCTCCAGGACATGCGCATTATTAGCAATGCCATTGATTAACCAATCTCTCACTGTTAACATATGAATTTGCATGTGAGACATAACATGCGCGCTCGGGCGCACGCACGCACACAGACACACGCGGCAGATCAAGTGGCGGCTGTATGACAGCCAATAGATCTTCTTCCTCGCAGCCGTCTGCCTTAAACCACCCTTCCTGTGTCATCTGTATTCCTCCCCATACTCGGTGCAACAGGAAAGCAGCCCCCAAAGTGATGCCAGGTCACACACAGGATTAAACTGGATAGTGTTTTTTCTTTTTTCTTTTTTTTCTCTCCACCGCAGTCCTGCCTTTAATGGCTTGATATGGCTACTTAACATTCAGCGCGGTGCATGTAGCGTAGGCATCATTTAGGGTGGTGCTAGCGTCAGACACAGAAGCCTTCGCAGGATGGATCTGACTCCTGACGGGGGTATGAGGGGAATAATTACACGTGGCACACACCGGGAAGGAGCTGGTGATTGTGTGATTGGCATGCGGCGTATTGTGTTTAAGATTCCTGAAGAAAACAATGACTTTCAGGGGTTTAAAAACGCCACGAATAAAGGCTGCAGCTGAAAGTGCCGCAGGGCTTTTAGGAGAGTTAGTTTTGGTGGAGGCACTTGCTCTTTGAAAGAGGCTTTTTTCCCTCGGAGGACTCACACAAAGTTGAAGTGACCCAGTTTCCCCACTTAAGGCCCTGTCTGTGTATGGTACTGAAATAACTGCCTGTGTCTTGTACCTTCTCCAGGGACCGACATGGCGGTGTTCTGTCTGCTGTGTGCCAAGCGCTTCCAGACCCAGAAGGCCCTGCAGCAGCACATGGAGGTCCATGCAGGCATGCACAGCTACATCTGCAGCCATTGTGAGCGGCCCTTCCCCAGCCACACAACCCTCAAGAGACACTTGCGCTCCCACACGGGTAAGAGACAGAAATAGAATCAGCCACATTCCAAATCAGAGACACAATTGGAATTAGAATCAATATCAGAATCAAAATCAGATATAGATTTACAAAATATTTTTTTATTATTATGCTTTATACTGGAATTATTTGACAGAGAATCAATATTATTCATGTGTTTCTGCATGTGCACGTACATGTATTTTCACAATATAGTATTTCTTTAAAGGGGCACACAAAGTGTCTGCTTTGAAGTGCCAGGCCAATTGGCATATACATTTCCCTGCACCATTTTCCTCCTTTATAAGATGACTCACCTCTTTGATGACAGCACTGTACCGTTATGCCCGGTACATATTTTGAGCAATTTCATCCTGTTTATATTTTGGGTTCTTAGACAGCCTTCAGGCTTCTTCTGCAATTCATGGCTGTCAGTTTTACTGTGGTTCACCCAAAATGATAGAGCAAACCCAAATAAATATTGAAGGAATAGCAAATGGAAATGACTTGTCTGCGTGTTCTGCCGTGGATGAGTCTTATTGCCGCAGGAGACCGAGTGATATTTCCTGAAAAGATGTCCCCCTTTCTTCCTTTACCTTACATAACACTCGCAACTGTCAGGACGGCTCCATGTCTAGACAGGAGAAATACATAATTGATGTGAAGATACAGACGTGAAGGGAGTTTTGGCCATAGCTGCGTGTCTTGTTTGTATGCCATTCTGCTTGAAAGTAACATTTTGTAAATGTCATCTGCTCCACAGTGGGGTTGGGTGGGGTGGGGGGGTGCTTGGGCAGTGCTCAGCCTTGTAATGAGGAGAGCAGTGTATCCTCTGACTTGCCTGTTGCTGTGGACACTGAGATAATGAGGCACATAGGTCACTGGAGATGAGTCAAACTCTCAGCCTAGGAGAGAAATAGATTAACTACAGTATAGCGCGCAGAGCCGTGCGTGCCCACATGGAAGACTTTTATTAGCTATTAGCCGACAGCCAGGAGGAGTGTTTTTTCGTGTCACAACATTAGCGATGTCTGAGCGCACATTAGCACCCCGTGCTAATGTACAGTACGCGTACAGAAAAAGCTCTGTTGCTATTAAGATATTTGCCAACAACTGTACAATATGTACACTAACTATAGCTCGTCGGCCTGTGCACAATTACACTATCTCACACATCTAGCCTCCAACAAAAAGCTTGCCTGAACGGTTGCATTTTTACGCGCTGATGTTACTCTTTTGTCTCCAAGGTGACCACCCTTTCGAATGTGAGTTCTGCGGGAGCTGCTTCAGAGACGACGGCACACTAAGGGGCCACAAGCGCATCCACACGGGAGAGAAGCCCTACGAGTGTAATGGCTGTGGCAAGCGCTTCAGCCTCAAGCACCAGCTGGAGACGCACTACCGTGTGCACACAGGTCAGGGCTGAGCGCAGCAAGCCAGGAAACACACTTTGTTAGGTTATTAGAGCTCCAAGTAATGTGGGAAAATATCAAGGTGTTAGGATAGGCTAGAGGCTAGAGTCATGGGTGAGGGATCCTTTACATGCGTGGCTTACCTGAGAGAAAGAACTGAAACCCCTGCTTGTTCTGGTATTACTGTAACTGCTAAATTAACCAACTGTACATTTATTATTTCATTTATAATCTAGCTTTAATTGAAATGGGCAGTATGTGTCTTAAACCCTAACTGACACAGCCAAACACACCTGTGGACTGGCTGGGCAAGATATTTGGAGTTCTAGCAGGCACTGTAACTCAGTCGAGGGGCGTACCCATTAAAGTGGGTATATATCACTTTATACCACTAGATGTCACACTAAGTGCACCTCAAACCAAAACAAATGCTTCGTGGCCTGACTTTATGATTCCACCCTGATCAACAGATCAGTCTGGAACCCCTCAAAACATAAGGCTTTGTCATAAAGGCAGTGCAAATACATTTCAATCAAGCTTCCTTGAATACCTACTGTATGTCTCACCCAGTCAGAATGTTTCAAATGAGCTGGAGTCGGTGGAAACCAAAGCATGCAAAGTACACTGTTGTCGTCATCTTGAGGGAAAACGTCAGCTGGCTGATTGGCTCGATTGTTCTCTACACGGCCGACAGACACTTTTGCGTTGAAGGGTTCCAGACTGATAATTGTGATACAATGCAGTTGGAGCTGGAAACTGCATTGCAACCCTCCCGTGTGCATAAATGTGTCTCGCGAGCTATGAACCACTAACTTGGGCTGTGTTTCAGCAAGTCAGTGAATCTCTGTCTAAGCGGTATTCCTCACTGGGTCCATGCACTTTATTCCCATTTGCTGCAGGTGAGAAGCCATTTGAGTGTAAACTGTGTCACCAACGATCCAGAGATTACTCAGCTATGATCAAGCACCTGCGCACTCACAATGGGGCCTCGCCATACCAGTGCACCATATGCCAGGACTTCTGTCCCAGCCTGGCTGCTATGCAGAAGCACATGAAGGGTCACAAACCTGAAGAGGTTCCCCCAGACTGGAGAATTGAAAAGACTTACCTGTATATCTGCTACGTCTGAGCAGGACTTAGACTCCACACACAGTCTGCCACAGGCATGTACTGTAGTCAACACACACACACACACACACACATATGGTACACGTATGCATAGAGACACATGCACACACTCACGCACACATACAGTATAAAGACAAATACACATGCTCCGCAGGAGCTGCCCTCTCTGTGATGTCTTCACTATCAAACATTCATCCTGTCTGTTAAGGAAAGAATCTAAACATAACCCCCCAAGACATGATTGGTTCTTCTCATTTTATCGTCAGTTTTTCTGATTTCATTTTGAGTACCGGTACATGTTTTTTTTTCTGCATGTTTTACTTGAATGGCTGCCATGTTTTGACCCATGTTTTGATTTTCTTTGATTGAATCTCTTTTTTTCTTTTTTTGTTTTGATGTGACTAAATTGTTTTTAGATAGCAGCAGGCTCAAACTAACTTTAATTTCTCTTCTGCTATTTATACATTGAGTTTTGTT
This sequence comes from Amblyopsis rosae, assembly GCA_025399935.1. Taxonomy (NCBI): domain Eukaryota; kingdom Metazoa; phylum Chordata; class Actinopteri; order Percopsiformes; family Amblyopsidae; genus Amblyopsis; species Amblyopsis rosae. The sequence goes on along the minus strand of JAODTR010000005.1, from coordinate 1,375,229 downwards.
ACCAAATACAATGCAGTATACGTGTTGAATGTGTTGGCCCCATATCGGTATCTTAGGTAGACCTACTAGTAGAGATAGCGCTACCTCAACATTGTACACCTTTCATGTTGGGTTCACTGCACATTTCCATTGTTCAAACACTTTTATTTTTCTCAAACATGCCCACGTGAATATATTAAATGGTTGCTATAGTGTTAAAAAATATTAAAAGACCTCAAAAAGGCTTTGATCTGTTTTTTAATTATTAAGTATAGATAGCTGTCTTATAAATCATAGAATCAGGAATTTGTAAGAGGTAAAATAAATGAAAACACAAAAAGATGCAGTTTTCTTCTTTTTTTTTTTTTACAAACATGAAAAGAATATTCTGATGTTGAATCACTATAGGCAGGTTTTTGTCCGTCGTAGTGTAGCTGTAATGTTAAACCTGTTATATTATTCCTTTATGTAAGCCTAACATGGGCCTTATAGATTGAAATATGTTGTATTTTTGTATTACAGTAATTTGCTATCTGTTTACATCTTCATCTTAATGTGTGTGTTTTATAAGTCTCTGATTTGATTAAGACCCCTCCCCTTGTGCCTCTTTTATAAATAGAGCATTGATGTGCTTGAGTATGTGGGTTTGTGCTGTTGGTAGCTGTTTCTGGGTGTTTGTTTAATGTTAATTAAAGATAGACTGCCATGTAGATCCACTTGTGTGAACATTGCAACTGGAGGCAACATACTGTGATGGTGACTGATACTCTGATGCAAGTTTTGAGCAATTTTGATGTAAAATTATACGGTTCTCAAATGTTCCCTTCAAAGTGGCAATGGACTGAGAAGAAGATGGCAAAAATACAACGATGTGTATAGAGAATCTCAGTATCCATGGGCATCATTGATGCATTTTCAAATCGCCAACACCACTCGGTGCCATGCAAACACACTCACTGTATCTATTCTACATGAACATGCACTAACAGATATCCTCGGTGGACCAAATGATGTAGAGCACTTTTGTTTGAAAAAAAGGGGTTTCTTTGATATTATTGTGATATTGCAGATGTCCTTTTATTTGGTGTGTTCCAAAAAGGATGTGATTAGCATTGTTTAGATTATGTCGATGTATGTCTACCTCAGGACCAGATCAAGGCTTGAGCTGGTATCCAATCAGGGTTGTTCTTCTTGCCATGTGTGCAGTAAAATCTCTGTTCATTACAGCTTTGTAACACAGTGTGTGAAAGTGTTCTCTCAGTGTGGATTCAGGCACAACTCTGTATGCGTCAGTGTTCTGTGGCATGGTGAAAAAAAAAATAAAACAATTTACTATTTTATGCATTCTGTCCAATAAAACCTTTTTCCAATAGCGCTTATGTAAAGTGGCCACTGGTCTCTCTGGGCTTAAGTCCAACTATATGTTTTACATAAAGTATTTACCTAGTTTTCGATAGTTTACACATCACAAAATATTGCTATAATTGAGTGTTTATCTTTGGCAGAAAGCAGACATTTCTTGGTATATGCCTCCAGATACAGTATGTACACAAGTTAACTCTGACAGGGTAGCTGTGTGTCACAGAACATCTGGCCGCACTTGATTACATGGACCGGCTTGTCCGTGTGAACACTGACGAGGGCAATGACACCATCTTGAAACACTGCCAAGATGCTGTATTGTAGCTGCTGGCAGGTGCTGCACCTCCTTAACATTTGCATCTTTACTCCGTTAAAAGAGTTAGCCGCACGCTGTAATGTAGGACAAAGCAAACGTGTTCTTCAGGCCAGCTTGACTCCTGTTCAATAGATACTTTTCTATAGCAGAACAAAAACATGCGGTGATATCTGGTCAGGTCTATGATGGTCAATGAAAGCACGTGCGTGTCATGTGGACATATATGTTACCTTAATACTCTTGATTTGTCAATATGGCAATAGCAGAGATGAATTACAAATAATATCATACACACTCTCATACTCAGGACAACACTCTTTTAATCAATATCTATCTATATATATATATATATATATATATATATATATATATACATACCATATACTGTATATAAATATTATACTATATGAAACCCTGAAGACAAACAGAATGATTCATATCCTATTGACAATCATGTCTTAGCCATGGCCGTGTTCAGTGGAGTAGCAGATTGAGTAGGAGCGAGTGCTAATGTAATCTCCTCTGTTTAATTAGAGTGAGCATAGTGGGCAGCTAAAGCTAACCACATTAGCCACCATCTGGTGGGGCGCAGCTCTGTCTTAGCCTCCCTCTCTACAAGACAAGAACCAAACGCATACATGACAGCTATTTATTCATCCTGCCATGTCCAATACACACACAACTGCTTATGGTTTGGCTATCAGCTTGCTGCCATGCTGAGTTTTAAATGGGTTCATTTTCATTTGTTTCAATGAAATGTACACTGTACGCGTTTAAAAACCGTATATTAATAAATGTAACTGTATTTTGACATTCTTTCCATAATGTGCTCTTGGGTGTGCCTCTCTGTTTTTCGTTTTCCTTATAGCTCCACATACTCAAATCAAAATCAATAAACTGGTTTTGACATAACATAACATAAAAAAAATAAAAAAAGTGAGCTTTAAACAAACAGGTTTAAAGCTGTTTGTTATCGTTTCATATTGTTCAATATGATATTGCTGAAATATAACACAAAATCTACACTGTCAGAGGCCTTGATCAGGTTCACACCAGATCAAGAACTCTGTCTACCAGGAGGGGGCAGCAAAGTACCATGGCAGCCTGCCACTGCAGACAGCAACGGCAGACGCCTCATTACAGAATAATCATGGATGTGCAATGGCAAAAATACATCGAAATGTATTTCACAATAAAATACCTAATACTCTAACTAATGTTTCAAAATAAAGTACACAATACAGGAGCCACGCCATGTATCAAAATAAACGACTGTATTTTTGTATTTTTAAAATACTAAAAATACTTTTCCATTAGAGCATGAAATTACTACACAAAGGCCTAGCCTTCACCAGTACACTCACACAGTTAATTAATTGGATAATGTTTGAGAGCAACAGCTTTCTTTGCTTATCAAATCTGTTATGCAACCAGGTAAATGTGTGGTAAGCAATGGTGCCTGGGTAAGATAATATGCTTTTTGTCAAATTCAGCAAATATCTCCTCACGGTACACTAGCTGTCTGTTATTTGTGTCTGTATACAGTATACAAGCATGACAAGGCAAGAGAAGAAATGCACAGTATATGAATGTACACAATCTGTGTATTCGCCTGTATTTTTGATTATAATATACCTGTAGGCTGATCAAGCCCCCATGCCCCCATGCACAGCCATCAAATTCAAAATGATTTGTCTATATATACCCATTAAAACATGGTCCAGGATATTAAACCTCCTGTTGTGTTTGTTTCATGTTTATTAATTTGGTGTTCTTGTGAAAATCAAAAAAGTTTTGAACTTCTATTTGCTATTTGTGGCCTGTAGGCCTCCCTGACCTGAGCTTATACAATTTCGTTTTTCAGTAAAAAATGCATAATTATTGGTTATTTTGATTGTACAGTTGTTTTTAAACATTTCAAATGTTTATGTAGTGGCACAAAATAACATCTGTTCAGGGTCAAATTTGACTGCTATGATATTAGAAATAAAGAAAGGACATACAGTAAACCCAAACTATGCCAAGCTGTTTATACATTTATTTTAGTAACTATAAAGAGATTATTGTTTAGTGACTAGTAACTATTCCAATAGATACTAATATATTTTCCAATTGTACAGTACTAGATACTAGTGACTATTTCTTCATTAGATATACTAATTATTCAAATAGTTATTAGTATCTATATCTGTTTTTCTAGTAACTATTCAATAGATATCAGTATTTATTTATTAATTAATTATTAGTATTTAGTTCAATAATTACTATCTATTATATTCTTACTGGTAATGAATGCTGAAATTGTTTATTACATTACACCTACTACATTAGTTACTATAGGTACAATATTGGTATATATATTTAAATTGTATGTGCTCAAACACACTCACTTGGTGTTTTGGGAGAGGATGTTTGTCCATCTGATAAATGTAGCTGAACACATTTTTATACACTAACAGTCTCACCCATTCATTTATAATGACAGGTCATGTTTGACCAAGAACACCATATGTGTACAAAAGTTAATTTAGATAAAACACCCAAAATGTAATTACAATTATCTAAATTTATCTTTTGCATTCAGATTCCCTGTGTGGACAAAGTCATGGAACCTTAAAACAATCAGATTAAATTATCCAAATGTTTCATAGGGAAAATGTGTGAATGTGAATGGTGAAAGGGTTTGAATCATTTTATGTGTTCATGTTTGTTGCCGTAGAGACACAGCAATGCTGCAACCTTGGATGCTGCATGCATGTTTGGCAGTTATTTTGGATGTAGGACAGGGGCTAAGTTAGTCCTAGGTTCCTATCCTACAATAGGGTTTTCTCCAAAAATGCGTTTATGAAACCATTTAGATGTCATCTAAACAGAGAAAAGGGATTTCACACTGTAATGAGGCCTAAATGTTCAGAAGGCAGAATGTCAGCTAGCAGGCAGATAAAAGAAAGTGAAAGACACAGGGCGGGAAGCTGTAATCCAGGAATAGAAAGGATATAAGCAGCAGCAATAATATTTAACACCTTCTCGGTAAAAGATTGACTGAAAACAGCTCGTATGCCTCTAGAGAGCACAGCTCCTGCAGTGAGGTAGGTATGATGGTGGGGAGGGATGGTGTTTGCCTTCACGCTGTGTCACATTTTGAGTGACAACCTCCATGGGGCATTACTTGATAAACACATGGCTGTGTTTGGGCTTGGAACACAAAGCACACAAATGCAGCAAAGCATTGAGAGGGTTGACAGCTTTCACTTGGTTTCGTCAGTCCCCCTTGGTCTTAATGGACCTTCCCCTCCCTGATAGCCACCCTACTTGAGATGTCTCAAAGAGCTGCATTGTTGGCAAAACCTCACAATAGCTCAACACATTGTTGGGAAAGCTGTCAAAAACCAGGCTTCCCTATCTGCTGTTGGGCAAACAGTTTGTGGATCCAGGGAAGGATGAGATGGTGGTGTTTATGGCCAAGACCAGTGGTTTAATAGTTTGCTACAAATGAATAATAATAATAATAATAATAATAATAATAATAATAATAATAATAATAGCAACAGTTAGCATTCTAATATAGCCTAATTGAAAAATATAAATGTGTTATGAAATTAAAAATCCCCCTGAACATTGTGCAACCCCGTTGGGGGACTCAACCCACACTTTGCAAGCCTAGAAAATGAAACTTTCAGTGTCTAGATTAGTGGTTTCAGCTTTAGTGTCAGCCTGAAAGGAGCATGCATGCTTTAGAATGCATTAAGAACAAATCTCAGAAAATCCCATTACACTAAAGCACATACAGTATATATAAGAGAAATAGCAATGTATTCATACGTGGCCAAATATATCATCACAGTAGTCATGGACTGCTGCATATTTTGTTGACCCAGGTGCTTCTGGTCTGCCAGGGAGGGCTTGTATGTTTTTTGTATCTTACAATGACTTAGATCTATAGGATATATACTGTAGTTTATAGGCTAGTTAAGGGATACCAATTAAATAGTGATGCAAAATTTGAAAATAAAGTGAAGCAACGATTACGTGCATAGGTAAAATATATTATTATTATTATATTTCACAACCATACTCACGACCAATAAGTTGAACAACCCAATAGTAAAGCGTGGAAGCCTTTCATTGATTTTCTTCATTCATGCAATGACCGCTTGCAATTTTCGTGGCCCAGTGGGTCCCAAAACAGTTTAAAACCGTTGGGCTAGCCTATCATGGATCGTGTGAATACGTTAGGGAATCATTTGTGAAACAGTATTGTTGTTGCCTATCATAAAATAAGTAACAATCCTAGACAATAACTTTAATGACATACCTACCTAGTCATGTAGTATAGGATGTGACAATTCAGCTATCTTGCTATTTTATGAATGTCAGCTAAATCATAACCATTTCAAATTGCTACCTAGAATGTATTATATCAAAAACAATCCTAACAACTAACTAAGTAATGCTGTATATTTTTTGATAACACATTTGAATAAAACATTTTGTACTATTTTCTTCTCAGATAACTCAATGGCAATATAAATATGTTCACCACAAGAGGGAGACATATAGTCACAGAGGAAAGAACAAATACAATTAAAACAAATATTTGCTTTATTCCTCTGGGCAAATAACTTTCTCTTTTTGCACATGAAATGTGCCATTTCCCATATTATTTCAATACAAATTAGTATTTTTTTGACCATTCTGCATGACAGCAGTTGGATAGGCCAACTGATGTCATGTCAACAGGTATTTGAAGAGGTGGAATGTTGGCTTTTAGCCTCATAATCTGTTCTAATTAGGACATTACATTTTAAATGAGTTGTTTGTGAATGTTCTAAATTTGCAAACCTTGTAAAACGTGTTTCCATATTTGTGATTTGAAAATATAAAGCTTATTATCTTTAAAATTACTTCAAATTATTTTCCCATCCTTTGCAAATTACCGGTAATAAAATAGCTAACTTATTTTTAAACACCAATGAGAAAGTTAGTCAGTCAAAGAAGGAACATTGAGAAATAACAAGTCCTATCTGTCAACGGGTACACTGTTCATTGTTTTTTGACTGTCATGGTGAGAGATGATTCTTCCAGAATTCATATTACCAGGATTGACGTGATAGGAGGCTTTTCAGCAATCACTAATAATGACCTTTGCTGACAACATACAGTGCACGTCTGTCACTTAATAGTTCTTGGGTGAAATGCACAATCTTCTGGCAAAGGTAGAAGTGTTCCCTAGCAACGCCTGCCTTATCAATGGCTGGCCTGCAGGTATCTCTGGAGATGTTCCCCCCTTACAAAGACCTTGTTCAGCGGGCCACCATAGGCCCAATGGACAAACAACAGCTTCATTCTCTGCACCACTGCTGACCTCATTGTGTCTTTGTGAAGGGAAAATCCAGAGTTGCATTCTGTTAAATGGCAATCATTCTACCAGCTGCACGCAGAGCACACCGTCTACCTTCAACTCTATAACTCAAGCCTACTGATGAACAATTAAACAATCCCCTTTCCCTCCGGATTATACAATATGAAAAGATGGTAAGACCCTCAACACACTCTCTCTCTCTCGCTCTGTACACAGCACACTCTGCCAAACTTTCTCAGTTATTATTACCTGTGTTATGTATGGGAAACTATATACAAGTTGCTAATTATCATCTGAAATGCTCAGTCACGCTTCTATGCAGACAGGGTATATTTACAGGCCTACTGTACAAATAACTTCAGTAGCTCCAGAATCTTGCAGTTAGTAACGTACATCATTTGAATTGCATTAGTATACTGTCGGAACAATGTAACAAGAAATGTTTGCACTGCTACAGTTACTGTAGTATTAACCTACTGCTGTTGGTTAATGTCTGAAATGCCATTCTTAGACGTAGTGCTATTATGTAACACGTAGCGGGCGCCATTTAGAGGGACTATAATTCTATAATACCAGCTCTGCATTGCACATCTACAGACTACTTTTATAATTACGATAAACATTGTATGGCAACAGTGACTGATTCAGAGCACACACATAATTCGTTTATTATTTTCTTTATACACCTGCAGCTCTGACTCCATTATATTCACAATGGTCACCAGCTAAACAACCTGGTTTACAATGATCAAATGGAATGCATGCTGACTTATGGACTATAAAGTATCTTGTAAACATTGTGGTCAGGTGCCTCTTGTCTCAAGGACCCTAGTTTGCCAAATCAAAGGACACCAGTCAGAATGTAGATCAGCTTTAACAGTCATGTAATCTTTTCAGAGTCATGATGGAGACATAGTATCAATGAATGAGAACCCTGTAGCTGTCAGTCATTCCTTTCACGCAGAGACACCTGAGGAGGCCAGGAAAGTCGATCACCGCCATGCTTGGCTAAAAGGGATTCATTCTAAAAGACACGGTAAGCTCCACATAACCACATAACCACATAATACACACCAACCACCAAATAACTGACACCATTGACTAGTCAGTCAAAAGTATATCAACAAGAACACATATATCATTCTACTGTATAGTTGAATGTAAAGTGAACGGTGTCTGTCACCGTACCGCAGATACACAGTGTGTTCTATAGGCTTAGCAACAGCATGTGTATGAGATGGCATAGTAAGAGAATGGCATGCTAGTTCCTTGCCACTCTCTCAACAGCAGTGTACATGCGCTGACATTTATCGTTGCCCCTGGCCTGCTGCCTGCGACCAGATAGCGTACGACATATTCAGTCTGTGTTACGGCCTCAGCTCACAGGCTGGTGAGGCTGCTGGCAGCCGTGTGCACCATTGGCATCCTGGGCGGCCTTGCGGTGGGTGTCTGGTTCCTAGGTAACGTATTCTGCTGATGAAATCAAACAGGCTTCGTCGTAGGGACACAGTTTGGTCACGTCTTTATTGTGCAAACATTTTTTTGTAGTTTCAAGCTTCGATTCTTTTTTTTATATGTGCTAAGGTGCACTTTATTGACCCACGTGGGAAGTTAGTTCTATTTTAAATTCAAATTGAAGAGCTGTGCTCTTATGTTCATCTTCAAATATAAAAGTAGTGCTCATACATTTGAAGATGAATGACTAAAACACATTCTTTTTAAAGAGAGGGACAAAATGTCTAAATCTATAATGCTTATAGGAAAATATTTGGACTGATTCTTCAATGACTTGAAGTAAGCTACAAGCTACCACAAATACAGTGTTAATTATATTTTTATATCACCATACAGTATGTTTTTGTGTGCCAAACATGTAATTTCTTTCTAAGAATACTGTATGTTTCAATGTACATCAGAATTATTTCATTACATCATGTCTGCATGTAGTTAGACTTCTGCTGAGGCCGTCTTCAACCCAGACACCAACAGGGCTGGGAGACACCAAGGAAACGTCCTTCTGCAATGTGACTGAAGACATGTCTGTCTCTGATGCCAGGAAAGGTCTGTCTTGCCTTCGCATATGTAGGTGTCATTAGAGGCATTCTAATCTGTTTGACCAGTTGTATGACCACTGTATGTAGCCTATAGGATAGTTCACAAGATATATTAATTAAATATTTGCTAAATGTTCATTTTGTTAGTCAGTGGATTATCAGTATTACCCTGGGATAATTCACCACAATATTTTGGTTGTCTATATAATACTGTCTGTGCTGCAGTGTAAAAGGACAATTGTCAATTTGTGTAATTTGAACTGTATTTAAAAGTCAACGGCAAGAAGGGCAGAGCTGTGGGGGGGTGCAATAGCATCATAGAGGGGGTGTAAACCTTCAACCTGAAGAGCGTGTTGCTCACTGTTGGCGGAGCTTGTCTGTGGAGGGATTTTCAATCAATCAGGTTCAGTGTTTTACAGGATCAGTCCGGAGAACTCCCTCCTGGAGATCCAGCTGCAGAAGCTCCCCACCTGGCTGCCTGTGTGCTACGAACGGTGGAACTCATCCCTGGGAACGCTGGTGTGCCGTCACCTGGGCTATCTGAGGTAGTCTTGCTCAGCCGCCAACTCTTTGCCATGGCTATGAAAGGAGCCACATGCTTGCTAACCTCTGACTCCCCAAGTCATATGGCCGCTGCTTATTTGTGGGCTGTTAATACTGTACCTCATTTACAAGGCAACCTCACACCCCATGACTCTAAATGATTTAAATAATGTCTGCTACATCATATGTTTGTCACTTCTCCCCAGAATGACCAAACATAAAGGAGTGAATCTTAATGATATTGGTCCAAACTACGCTGATGGCTTTATACAAATTACCGCAGAACACAAGAGCAGCCTGGAAAATATATGGCAATTAAGGTATGGTAGGGTTTTAACTAATGACAACAATATACAATACTAACAACTGGAGACACCACTTCTACAGTATTTCTTTTCATTTAGGGGGAGCTGTAGCACAGGCAAGGTTATAGCTTTGAAATGTTTTGGTAAGTACGTTTTACTTAACTTTTCTGTTTGACTTTGCTTCTACACTCTGAAATGGTCCCATTTATTCTCGGAAAGACATTGCAATCTGTGGCAAACAGAGCAAACGCTCACACAATAATCAATTTTAATCTCCAATCCATTTCCATTTTAATTCATCTCTGTGTAGAATGTGGAACACGAGCAAAGTTGCCCAGGATAATAGGAGGAGTGGAAGCCACATTGGGGCGCTGGCCGTGGCAAGTTAGTCTATATTACAACAACCGTCTCACCTGTGGAGGCTCCGTCATCACCAGCCAATGGGTGCTTACAGCGGCCCATTGTGTGCACAAGTAAGAAACAGGCTGGTAGCAAAGGTCAACGGTTGTTCACAGAATAATATCGCATTAACAGGTGAATTGTGCTGGGTTTCGTGCCAGTAATTGGATTTTCTGTCTATTTTCTCCTCAAATGTCAGCTACAGGCTACCTCAGGTGTCCAGCTGGGTGCTCTATGCTGGTATTGTGACGCGCAGCTCCACTAAAATGTCTCAGTACATCGGATACGCCGTGGAGAAGATCATCTATAACAAGAACTACAACCATAGGAGCCACGACAGTGACATAGCCCTAATGAAGCTACACACGCCACTGAATTTTTCAGGTGCTTTGACAAACCCATATAACAAAGTGCAGCTGTAAAGAAGCTCTCCAGTAAATCCTTACAAGAATGATTATTGAAGAGGAACTCGTAATGTTCAAGTTGAACAGTTCATTAGTCTGCTGAAGTGCTGGTTAATGACGCAGGTTAAATTGTTGATAGAATTATGAAATATGTGGAAACTGCCCCTTTTGGGTTAAACACACAGAATATTGGAAATCTTTTTTTTATGATTTCTAATAAGTGATTCAAAATATTTGTTAATTTGGGGTTAGAGCAATAATGAGTCTACAGAAGAGAGTTGAAGCATTTCCCAATCAGCTTACAGTACATTCTTGGTTAGAGTGACCACTGGGAATGTCTGTTTGTTTGCGTTGGTGCTGTTCCAGACACCATCAGGCCAGTGTGCCTGCCTAGGTATGACTATGATCATCCAGAAGGGACTCAGTGCTGGATCTCTGGATGGGGCTACACACAGCCTGACAACGGTGAGGTGGACAGCACTGGACACACACACACACACACGCACGCACGCACGCACGCACGCACGCACACACACACACACACACACACACACACACACACACACACACACACACACAAGAGTGTGATTTGTGTGTGCTAACACTGCAGTCTTATGGGTGATTTCTTTCTTTCTTTGTATTCTTTTTTGATCAGTTAAAATCCCTGACGCCCTGAAGGAGGCACCGGTGCCATTAGTAAACACTAAGCAATGCAACAGCTCCTGCATGTACAATGGAGAGATCACCTCACGGATGCTCTGTGCTGGGTACACAGAGGGAAAGGTGGATGCCTGCCAGGTCTGTTAAAGGCTACACTGTTGCTATAATAATAATAGATTATTTATATTTTTAACCTTTTTTAACCAGGAAGTCCCTTGATTAATTTCCAATCTCTTTTCTTGGCGACCTGGCCAAGAGAACATGATCAAATGTAGGCATCAAATAATAACCATGTATTAGTATTGCAGGTTACTGTGCCTTTGTTAAACCTTTATTAAGTTAGGAAAGGTTAGGACCATTTATTATTTTGGTTTGAAATGCTGGCGTGCTTATTATGACATCTACTGTAGAGTCATGCAGATCACATTAAAAACATATATGTTGTTCCATGTACCAACACCATCTTTAAGGACACGTATGTTCCATATACCTACACCATCTTTAAGGACACATATGTTGTTCCGTACA
>JAODTR010000005.1:1347039-1363217 GCA_025399935.1 Amblyopsis rosae | reverse complement strand
ACACAGTTCCGGTCTTTCGCGTAGCCATGTCGATTACTATATCCGGGGAATGAACGGAAGTCCCACACAGAAAACCGTTAAAATAGTCTGCCCATGCTTGCGTTCGAAAATAAGGTGAATAACAACGTTTTAAAATTGGGAATTGTTTTTTATCTGAAAAATAAATCACTACTTTCGCTTTTTTTATATTATTATTATTATTATTATACATTTCTGCTTGAAATACAATCTAGTAGACATAAGCAAATATATTAGAATAATAACATGCCTGACATACTCGGATGTATCTATCTGCAAACGTCACCATTTGAGAACACAATGTGACCCGGAAGTAAAAGATATCGCGGTGATGTAGTTCAATCAAACCAGCTGGTCTGTGAAATTAATACCAGCAAACAGTAAGTTAATCTTTAAAATCAGGTTCGACAGTTCAATTGAAAATTGTGACACTGTAAAATGTTGGTATCCCCGTCGGATAACTACCTTAACGAATCTGTTACAGTACCGTAGTTAACGAACAACACTATTGGTGGCTACTGAAAGTTAGCAAGCTACCGTAATCCGATTTTTCATAATTTCATAAGAAACCTTTAGGCACTATTTTATTATACATTCGTTGTTTTCGAATGCTGTGTAACCTACGCAATTCCTGTTATCTGCCACAAAACAGCAGAATTCGTTGGTTTCACGTTGCTTCACACGGCAGTGTTTTCTACTTGGTACAGTACAGTACCGTACTGTACTATTATGTATAGATCGCTTTTCAGGGTGATCTAGTAGTGTACGGTACGCCACCGTACCGTCACATTTAAGACCTTAATGGTTGCCATGTATAAAGCAACACACTAAACATATATTTAACAGTTAAAGCAATTCTGAACTGAGATTATATTAGCGATTGGAACATAAACAGACCATTGTCATAAAATAGGAGAAGATATCGTATAAGAATATAATATATTAGATTTCTTATAAGACATCTTACACCACCGGCTTCATTTTGTACTACGGTACCGTACTTCATAAGAAGCATCACTACCCGGAACCGTACCGTAGTGTCTTATTGTCCCAATATGTAAAAGTGTAAATTTGGTCTAGTGATCGATTGTCAAAATATCTGTAATATTTGGCAAATTATTAACGTGTATTACTGTGACATTTTCAAGCATATAGATTCTATATAAAGTTATATTGTGTGTGTGTGTGTGTGTGTGTGTGTATATATAACGTCTGTGTGCGTATATATATATATATATGTATGTATGTATGTATGTATGTATGTATGTATGTATGTATGTATATATATGTATGTATATGTTGTATTATTACTTTTTATTATTGTAATATTTGATTACTCAGCCATCATGTCAAGGGTGCCATTGGGAAAGGTCTTACTCAGGAACATCATCCGGCACACCGATGCTCACAACAAGGTGTGTGTGAAAAAAGAGATCATAGCAAGCACGGTTCAGTGTTTATCAGAAAGGCATTTATTTACTTTAATTTACGTGTCCAGATTCAAGAGGAATCAGAGATGTGGAAAATGAGAGACTGGGAAAAACAGATGTCTCACGAAAAAACGTTGCCAGACACTGCATTTTTCAGGTCAGAAGTTGATGATCACAGTATGCAGATACCTGCAATTACAGCTATTATATAAACATGCTAATTCTGTTGTATTTATTCTGTCAGAGGACGCATGCACTGTGATCGAGATTCAGATTCTAGAGAACCAGCTGGAAGCATGGAACAGACTTCAGGCCGTGATGACAGAGAGGCCAGATACTGGTCTCGCAAACTGTATGAATTTGAGGCCAATGATCCCGACAGGTAGGCTTCTTGGCTGTAGTGCTCTTTTGATAGATTTTTTTTTGTGTAGATCATGACAGTTATGTTCAGTAGGCATTACATTTAGCTATGATGATGAGCAACAAACTCAAACAAAGATGTTTATGGTCAGTTACACCCACAAAATGTAGAGAATGGACATTGACACAGTATTGTACAATACAGTAAACCTTTGAGAATCTAATCGCTAAAAGGAAACATGATTGATTGTATACCTTATGTGTAAACCACAGATGGGGGCATAGTGGATTCAAGGAGCTTTACCCTGAAGATTTCACCAGTAATAGGCAAGTGCACATTTTCTTCATGAATTGTTTCTGGGGTGGAAGTTACATTTGAGCTGTGATCTTAAGCATGGCGTTGCTGTGTTTGTTTTGATATTGTGTGTTAGGGAGGAAGACGTCAAGAAAAACGGGCGCCACAAAACGAGAGATGCCGTAGCCTCGTCTGAACGTTCAAAGAAACTCTCTCAGAAGAAGAAGAAGAAGAAGAAGAAAAAAAGAAAGGATGAGAAGGACAGGCACAAGAGAGGCCCAGAGACCAGCAGCAATGGCAGTAGCGGGGGGACTATGGACACGAGAAGCAAGCAGAGGCATAAAAAGAGCAAGCGCAAAACGACTAAAAGTTGCAAACACAGAGTGAGGCAGGACGAGAGCAGCGCAGAGGAAACAGAGGAGGAGGGAGCAGCCAGGAGGAAAGGACACTCGCACAGAAAGCGAAAGCGGAACAAAGACTCACACTCTGAGATTATGGAGGCACAAAAGAAAAGGATGAAAAACTGCAAAGCAACAAATGAGAACTCTGATGACAGTTCTGGGGATTGAGCACACACACACACGAAGATGTTCCTTTGTTTGCACAGATGAAGGTGCTTTTCTCCACAGTGCTGTTGTGTTGGTTGACATCAACAAACCTTATTGTCTGTTCGCTCCATGGGCATTCCTGGCAGCAATATCTGATCACGCCTTCGTATGCTCCAGGGACACTGTTCTGCAGGCAGCATGAAGGAGATTTGTCAAGACTTGTCACCCGCTAGATGTGGAGATCTCTAGGCTGTCGGCCCATTGACTGATTATTCACTCTTGTGGATTCCTTGCATCATAAATATTGACTTTGATATGCCCAAAATCAACAAAACAAACAGGACCTACATTTTATGCAGCTGCACCAATCATGTCAGTAATATTTAATATATAATACTTATTTTTTATGAATATTGAGTATTTTGTGTTTTATACATTTTCTATCATGCGTACTCAATAACTGGTAAGAAATAAACATTTTGCTGGTTACATTTTTTTTTAATTGTACAATATTCATGTAAAACATTGCTGTACTGTGATTTCTTAAATGAATCATTCACATTTATAGAGCTGTGGCATAGCTGATTCAAATAGAAATGTTTGCATTCAGCTCAAATCTCTTGTTTCTTTGAGTCATCGGTTGTACAGTAAACATAAAACCATTGTATGTGTGAAGTAGGTTGTAAATGTCACTATTGTGAATCAACAAGGCTGGCACCCCTCTTTAAAAAGGCACACAGATAATTATGTTGCAAAATATAATTTTAACATAACTAATTTGCACAAGATTGAGGGCAGCCAATCAAAGTTCCTTGATGGCCAATACATCCAGAGTAATAGTTCCAACCAAAATATAACTACGGTTTATTTTTATCCCTTCGGACAGGTGATTTATGGGATTATGGAGTACCTTAAACAAAACATTGCACGGGCGTGTCACAGACAGGTACTTTGTCTCAATTCAAATTTAATACAGTATACCTTTTAAATGTAGTATCAATACAACTATGGAATGTTAGAGCAAACCTTTTTCATTGATTTCTCATTTAAAAAGGTGTGAAATTTACTGTCATAGAAAGTTATATATATATATATATATATATACAGTGGCAGTTAATCTTAATAATAATAAAATCAGTATACTGTAGGTTCCTTTACTTGACCAATATGAAGTTTGATAATACCATGATTAAATGACCCCCTCCCCCTCCTTCCGCAAAAAATAAAAAATAAAATTCCTGATTGTCATAAGAACTGAGAGGAGGCTTTAAGAACCTGGGTTTGACCACCTTCTATAGCCCCGGACCATAGCTCCCTACATGCGGGCCAAGAACTTAGAATATGGACTACAAAATACTACAGTATGTCATTGCCACATCCCATCATCATAGTGAGGCAATGACAAACTTGCTCATAACTGAAGCTTATTGTGCATTTATGGGTGGCACCACTTTAGAAAATATTAGGTAGTAAAATAAAATTGCTAACTGAACATTTTCAATTATACATGAGAAACATAAAATATATGAGAAGTCCAGGGATGTCTGTATTTATGGCTAGTACTGTTAGATCTACTCTATACTGTTTGTCTTAGTGTTTTCTATTTTGTGTAAAAATGTACAGTATTTGCAAGTGTATACGTATCCTATGACAGAGTCGTCTTATCTCTCACACACAGCGCAGGGCGTCTCTACGTCTGGTCATAGCTTTGTGATGGTAGCATTTACCGAAAATATTGTTGCTTTATTTCCCATGAATCCACAAGATCCTAATCTACAGACATCAGTTTCCTTCCCTGCAGAAATCTAATATCTATAAAAGACAGCTCAAAAGAAACTGGTATAAAAAACATTGGCAAATAAAACTAGATCTGGAACTGATTGAAAATATTAAATATGATTAGATTTTTTGCTATAGTGTATAATAGGTTAAAATAGGCTATGGATTATAACGGCAATGGTAATAAATGAATAAATAGGCACAATGTTATAGTAATGGACTGACTAGGCTAACCCAAGTGTTGGGGATCATTGGATTTCCTGCCAAGATTTCCACCCATGCAGATCTGGACCAATCTGCATGGGTTCTGCAGTGGGAAAATGGTCTGCAGCTGAGAATAAAGGCCTTCAGTGACCAATTAGGTTTGCTCTGACAGATCAGCTGAAAGCTTTACTGCCTGCATGAAATCATTTTTGGCAGTAGGATAACAAGCAAAATCTTGAACAATGAAGGTGTATTACATGATTATGTTTAAACCCAGTTTTAAAATAGATTGAACACACACTTAACTAGAAGAAAGATGATGTTGCACCTGAAAGGGGGATCTCATATTAATGTTGACTCAAGTTATGTCTGGTCATTTTCTGCCTGTACAATCTGACTAAAGCAGTGCTAAAGTTTTACATGGCCAACACTGCACCTAACTCCTGTAAATATGTTTTACCACAACAAACATATAACCACTCCCTATCAACCTGCCCTTTAGATTTTTCTTTTGAAAAATCGAATATCGTGTAATGTGTAACTCAAATAATATGATTAAGGAAAACTGAATATAAACTTTAATGTACAATACAGGTCTACAATTATTTTGACATCCATGCTGCACCTTTAATTGCCAAGATCTTTGTCGCCCCCTGGTGGGACACAACCTACTGTTTTGTACAGCTGTATATTGGTTGGGCTTGTTTTGTATTCATCATTTCACTCATTTATCATATCACTCATCATTCCACGCCCACTCAACCCCTTATAAATAGTCTTCAAGAGTAAAATATTAATAAACTCAGTTTGCACAGGCCCGCTCAATGCAGAGGCACCTCTTTGATGGCGATGCACTGCTTCAACAGCAAAGAAGAAAGTGTCACTGGTAACACACAATACATTTAACCAACACATAAATGTAATACCCTCGGATGAGGGATAAAGTGGTCCAAACGTTGACGTACTAAATAAGAGGTGTGATGACACAGGTTTTTAATGTAAAAACTTGCAGCCAACACCCAAATGCTCTGTAGAAAGTCATGTTATCAATGACTTACTTACTTACATAGTTAGTACACATACACCACTGTTGTTTTTTTTAATATACTTATATATGCATTTTTGTTGTTGTCTTTTTATCTAGACCAGCCAGATACAGTACCGATTAATATCATACAGTCACATGAAAAACAATACCTAAATATCATACAGTCCAACCCTCACATTTTCCAGTTTTGTCCTCTCTAGGCTAACAATAGAAATCGGCATGTGTATACGTCTAGTATCTTTTTATTATTGTATAGACTATTGGTGATACTTGTCCGTATCTCGTGTCTTCTGTGCAAAAGTTAATTTTTTTTCTTTGTTCAAATAACTCAAAAAGATGATTGAAAATACAGGATACCTGGCTGTTCACTTTACAGTGCAATGTAGATTTTTTGTTGTCGTTTGACAATAATAATAAAATAAAAAATAAAAACAGTCACATCCAAAATGCCACACTGTTTGGCATGATGAAAAATGAATACGCTAAAAAGTAGCACTCTCAGTGTCGGGGGTGTGTGTTCGCGTGGCGATTGACAGAGAATAAGGTGTATGACTACAGTGAGCAGCATTCCTCCATTCATACATCTTTTAGAATAAGGCACTGCTGCATAAAGAAACAACATGGCCGACAAATCTCTCTGACATGAAGGGGTGGGAGACGGGATGATGTGTTTGAGTGTGTAAATAGGCGCGTTTGTTTGTGTGTGTGTGTGCGTGTGTGTGCGTGTGTGTCACGTGTACAATAAACGTTTGTGCTTGTGTCGTACAGTATGCAGACCTGATATGGGTCGCACCGTGTGTGTGTGTGTGCGCGTACGGTGCCTCACACCGTACTCTCCAGCATCCACTCGGTGCTGCTGAACGTGACCCTGCGGTGGGCCAGGGGCGAGGACGACGGCTCCACGTCCAGCTGGTTGGTGGACTTGTGCCACCTCGTCCTGGCCCTGCGCGGGTAACTGTGGCTCTGGAATATGGAGTAGTCCCCGCCGTCGAAGGAGAAGCGGTGCCGAGTTCGCGCCAGCTCGTTGGGCAGCGGCCCCGCGCCGCTCTTCTTCTTGTCCTTGAGCCGCGGGGCCTCGGCGGGGCCGGCGTTGGGGCCGATCAGACACAGCGACATGGTGGAGCCCGTCAGGCTGCTGTCCGTCTGGGTGTCCGTCTGGGCGTCCTCGGACACGCCCCCCATGTC
Source organism: Amblyopsis rosae (assembly GCA_025399935.1). NCBI lineage: Eukaryota > Metazoa > Chordata > Actinopteri > Percopsiformes > Amblyopsidae > Amblyopsis > Amblyopsis rosae. Next base: position 1,356,350 of record JAODTR010000005.1, on the reverse strand, counting down.
CAGGCTGCACCTCCCCCTGGTGGGGTCGTCCGCCGAGAACGGCGCGGGGGGGGGCAGCTCCACCTGCAGGACGGCTGTGGTGGCTCCTCCCTCCTCCTCCTCCTCCTCCTCCTCCTCATCCTTCTTCCCCTTGTCCCCCCTATCGTCCGTCCTCAGCACCAGAGCCATGCACTCCTTGGGGGCGTGGCCGTCCTGGGACGGATGTCTGGAGGCGGAGCTCCGCAGCAAGTGCTGGCTGCCGTTGGTCTGGCAGTGCATGCTGAAGCCCGCCTTGGCCTTGGCGTCGTCGGGGAGGGGCGGGGCCCCGTAGGCCTTGTAGCGGATCATGAGGATGACGATGAACACCAGCACGGACGCCACGATGACGCCGCCGATGATGATGATCATGGTGCCGCCCAGGAACTGGCTGTGCATGAAGCGGCACTGGCCCACCTCACTGGCAGTGTGGAACTGCACGCAACCCACCACGCGCGTTGCCGTCAGCGACGTGATGCCGTCGTCGTACACGGCCAGCACGCACAGGTCGTATTCGCGGCCCGCCGCCAGGTCATTGATCAGGAAGGTCTTGCTGGTGGATGGGATCATTCTGCGTAGGGGAGGGGATATAAAAGACAAGAGATGTCCATTAATGATGCTTGATAATGATTCATTAACGGTGTCGCTTGTGACCAGGGCGGTAAATAGGGCGCGTTCAGATTGACAGATGCGTGTTGTGATGTAAAAACTAGGCAAGTTCAGCCAGCCAACAACACCATAGGCCAATACAAGTATGGGTTTGAAAAGTGTGCAATACACTGTTCCTGTGGGGGACGTTACATGTGGTGCATCATCGCCACCTATTGTCTACATGGTGCATTACAACCACCAAATCTAGAATGTAGAGCATGTGCTGTTTAACAAAGACATTCAGTTAGCTCATTTTGGCCAGTCCAGCCAAAATATACATTATATAAATAAAAAATTAAATACAATAAAAACCACATGCACACAACATAGTCAAATCGGTCAAGACTAAGCTGTTTCTGGCTACACTGAGGGACCCCAGCGTTAGTATTGGAACTGCTGCATCTACACTTTGGTATAGAGTCTATAATTCTTTTAGGGGCAAACACATATTTCACCTTTAATTATTACCCATGTTGAAGGACAACCTTATGTACAAGGTGACAGTAATATGTTGCTACAGGGGATTTATGCAGGGAAATTATTGACAGGTGTACTACAAGGTGTTTATGAGAGAAAGGCTTTCTGTACTCACTGTGTTGTATGTGACAACAGCTAGTGCTGACTAACAGTAGCGCAAGATGTTGGACAAGTTTGATGCAGTGCAAATCATCTAAGGTCAAATTATGTTAAATTATTACAAGGATACCCCCTGTCACTAACATGGAGAATAACATTTGCCTCCAGGTCAGCATCTGTGTTAATATAATTAGAAGTGTGATCCTTTTCCCTAAAGGGTTATCATTTGTAGGTAATAATGTGCCAGCTAAAGACAAAACAACATTCACAGCCATGCCTAAACTAGATGGGAAAATTATACAGCAGTGCACCTCATTAGATTTTATTAGATTAAAAACAGCAAACTCAACTACTATTATCAGCTCTAACCAGCACTGAATTCTTCTGAAATACTGAAATATGTGTGAGCTACATATTAAATAAGCAGTAATACATTCATTATTATATTCAGTACAAGCATTTCAAAATTGTCGAAAATCATATTTTTTTTACAATTGTTTTATTGTAGCATGACAAAAATAAGATCCAATATACCTATATATTAACTACATGATTTATTAGGAAAACTATAAGAAAACCATGATTTATAGGGCCAGCTTCACATACATGCATTAAGCCTAGTTCTCTTAGACTAAGAACCTTTTTCAATGGAGAACCTAATTAAACTTTTCTTTTAGTCTTGGGCTAACACCACTCACAACAATGCCATTGGCTTTGCAATGTGTTTCAATGTGTGGAGAGGAGCTTAGGAGGGAGTTTGTTTTGATTTGAGCTCGAGGTTAAGCGTTCTTAACAATGACCTACCTTTAATCTATGTCTGTGAAACCAGCCAGTATAGACATTTACTATTGAATAAGAAGGACTGAATGTTGTTTCGAAATAAGGATAAGAATGACTTCTTGAAATAACTTGAAATAATAAATGTCTAGTCACATAAATTCATATTCTGGGCACTCCATTTAAATTTGTTTTACATTTGATTTGTTTAAAAGATGTTCAAAATAGACATACAAACAAATTTTGTTTTCATGGTAAACTATAAGGACATTGCAAGTATTGTATATGATTTATTAAACTTTTTTGCTGTTTTTTCACAAAGACAAAAAATTATTACTACTTATGCAAAAATAGCTACTTAACTGATTGTGCTAATGTTGGGACATCCTTCATCATTCTCCATCTGTAGGGACGTATGGATCCATAATAATGAACCATCGTGCCATTTAGCAGATGGCCTTCCAGATGGCTCACCTTTCCTCCATTCCCTCCTCTGCCACTTTCCCCATGTCTGTCTGTCTGTCTGTCTGTCTGTCTGTCTGTCTGTCTCTTCATACACCCAATCACCATGGCTTACCTGTAGACCAAGGTGTCATCTGCCGTGCTGTTGTACTGGATCTGGTACATCCTGATGCCGGGAATGTGGCGCTCCGACGGCCAGCGAATCACAGCTGTGGTTGAGGTGAGCTCCGCCACCACCACCCTCCTGTCCTGCTTGTCGTGGCCCTTGGTGTCATTGCCAGATTTGGAGGACGTGGTTATGTCGGAGAGGCCGGGGTCCTCGCGCATGTGGCCCGTGTTGTTGACGAACAGGGGCAGCGGGATCATGTTGACCTCCACCACAGCTGTGGCGATGCCCGCCGCGTTGGACGCCACGCAGTTGAAGGCTCCGCTGTCCTTCAGGGTGGTGATGAGGATGTCCAGGGTGCCGTTGTCGTACAGGACCGTGCGGGGGCTGCTCTGCACCAGCTTGCCGTCTGGCGAGCGCCAGTGGATGTCCGGCTCAGGGTCTCCCATGGCTTTGCACTTGAGAGTGACCCCCTGGCCCTCCATCACATGGGGCTTGGAGGCCAGGTGCTTGGTGATGAGCGGAGGCTCGCAGATGAACTCCTCTTCCTGGATGGACCAGAAATACTTGTCGGTGAGGTGCTCTGGCGAGGCGCACGTCTCCAAGTCGTCTTCCCGTGTCAGCCTGCGCAGCCACAGCAGCTCGCAGTTGCAGTGCAGCGGGTTGCCGCCAAAGCTCACAGCCAGCGAGGACGGGCTAGAGCCCTTGGCGTCGGACAGGACCTGCGCGTGCTGGAAGAGGCTGTCCGGGGGCAGCTTCTGCAGCCTGTTGGATGTCATGTCCAGGCGTACCAGCTTGACCAGCTGCGAGAACGTGCCGGCCTCGATGTGGTCGATCAGGTTGTGGTCCAGGGTGAGCGTGTTGATGTTGATCATCTTGGCTATGGCCTCCCACGGCAGGCTTCGGAGGTTGTTGTTCGACAAGTCCAGGTCTTCGATGTTTGAGACAAACTCGTCGAAGGAGGCCGGGGCAACGAGGTGGATCTGATTGTTCCCCAGGATGAGGTGGCGCAGGTTATGCAGCCCTTTGAAGTGGTCCTCCTTTATAGCGCTGAGGCGGTTGCCATCCATGTGGAGGGCCCGGAGGGACCTGAGGCCCACAAAGGCGTGTGGCGTAATCTGGCTGATGGTGTTGCGCGACAGCGTGAGGTGGACCAGGCTCGTCATGTTGAAGAAGTCCTTCCTGCGGATGACCGTGATGAAGTTGTCGGTGAGGCGCAGCTCCACCGTCTTGCGGTCGATGGAGGGGGGCACAAACAGCAGGCCGGTCTTAGCGCATAACAGAGTAAGAGTCGGGGAGAGGTGCTGGCAGATGCAGCGGCCCGGACAGCTGTACCCCCGAACTAACACAGCGCACAACAGGACGCTTAAAAGCAGCCGCTCCATTGTTGGTCGCTCTCCAGATCCTGGTGGTAAAACACAAGAGAGACACTGTTAGGAACAAAACAGGTGTTAAAGCTCTAAGCACCATGACCTGAAGGTGAAAGAAAGAAGATGAAAAAGATACCGCGTGTGACCAGAATTATTCAAGTGTAACTCAACATTATAATAAAAATGGACAAACCACTATAGAGGTTAAACCTTTATATTTCTGACCAGCTGAAATTAATGCCAGAGCATTTTGTATGGGCCTGGCCAAAAAGGCCATGTATCACATTTCCAACCTGTATGGTGCTGTATTAGTGTTTTGCTATCATTTGAGTCTTTGATTTCACAAATAACACCATACCTGTACATGAAATCATGCTGGAAAATAGCACTGTGACCAGCATTATTAAAACTACCAGTAAGGTATCAATCACAACATTACTGTATGTGGAGCTTTTCAGACATAACAGGATGATGAAAGGCATTACCAACACTGTCAGGAAAGTCTCTGTACCCTGTTATGGAAACACGAGAATGGGTGTAATTTTGCACCAGGCTCCATCTCACTACAAAACCATATAATTTATTGAATGCTCAAATTTCCCGACCAGGTTTCCATCGCACATTTAGGTGTATGTGTATTTTCTCATTGTGAATTTCACATCACCGCAGAGAACTTAAAATGTGTAAAAGGCTATGCTCTGCTCAAATATTCTTTTATGACCTTTTCATGCTCTGTTTCCCTTTTGCTTGGAATGTACTGGAAAATTAGACACGGGCCTGTCATGTAAAATCATGGCAACAAAAAGTGAAGGTGAAAAAGGGCAGGCTTGTCTGTGCTGTAAATCCGTCAGACTGTAGGTATTACTAGATGAATTTCAGGTTTCGAGGAGGATGTTCAAATCTCTGAGCCCGATTTAGAGGTATTGATTCCCGGTCTCCAAGAGCACAGCCCTGTATGACGAGTGCAAAAAAAAGAGCTCCTTGGCTGTAATAACCACAGAATCCTGATGGAACACAGTCTTTGATTTCAACCATGCTGGCAGCGGTTCTGCCCTCTCCGCCATCAATCTTCACTGCTGACACATTAACCCTTCACGGGTAGATGACAAGTGACAGCCTGCTTAACAGTCTAATCCTTGTAAGGTTTAAATGGTGGCTATAGTGGTTAGATTGTGCCATATAACCACAGGAATGTTTCACTTCCTAACCTATTCATTGTGCTCACAGTACAGTATACTGTACGCTGCTTTTATTTATACATTATTCTTGGTAGAATCGTATGCATTTTAAACTAGGATACTTCTAAAAACAGTATGCTGAATCTTTATTCAAATGCATATTTAGGGTAAAAATACAAGGAGCACTTCTGTTTGAGAAAGTTAACCCCCACTTTGCCATATCCTAGAGAGAATGTATCCTTTATTCTTAGCAGAATAGTGTGCTGTGTGTACACAACCTGTATGTTCGCATTTTAATATGCTGGGGAAGTTACAAAAATAAAGTGAGCTAGAGTCGTGTTTGTTGTATTTCATATAAAAAATAAGATTTAGCAATGTTATCAACTACATGGTGAAATATTGAATTAATAGTAGAATGCAGAATTGTTAACCACATTTGTTATATTTCAGTACAATGATCACTTTGCCTGATTGGGTTAGCATTCAAATGGTAACTAGGCCACAAAGCTCATGGTTTCTCAGAGGACCATCTGTGCTGAAGCATTTCCTGCCACACCGTTGAGGATACTCTATTGATCTCACGGCATCTCAGAGAAGTGGGGAGAGAGAAAAAAAACTTTGTTGCCAAGGCAACTCTGGTGTAGAATGTAGGTCTTTGAATTCCATTAAGATGATTTGAGCAGCCTGAAAAGCGAGGCTTCAATCCTAATGGAGATAAGAGAGATGAGCAGGAGTGTGCTGCTCTGTGAATGGCCATCTCTTCACAACAAAAATAGGAAACGCCACCTCACATTTCTATTTAAAGTATTATTTTTGATATCTGTGTAAGGGGCCACAAAAGTATGGTGCAGGCATTATGGGATATTGTGTGTGTGTACACACTCGTGTATAGATAACAGTGGTTTAAAGGTACAGAATAATCTGCGATGGTAAACTAATATACTTTTTGTCCAATTTAGCGAATACTGCATCTACTCATGGTCGTAAATTGCCCATTTTGAGTGTAGCTGAACTCCACACAACAATACAAGATCCCAGTCTTGGCAATATATGTCCACATTGGAAACGCATTACAATGTGGAGCGGAGCATCTGAGGGAGCACCCCATCGCATTGATAGGATGTGCTCTAGGATAGCTGCCTGTGCCTTTAAGACATGCACACAGTATTAAATGTAAAGTAATTTACCTTAATAAAATGGCCACAACACATTATATAATAATAGGAGAAGATTTAGAATGGTTTAGAAGACCCTTCATGAAAAAACATAAGAGAGAGGAAGTTACCCTGCCGGGAGGAAGCCCGGGGTCCCCGTCTGGAGCCAGACCCAGAGGGAGGGCTTGTTGGCGAGCACCTGGTGGCTGGGTTTGCCACGGAGCCCAGCCGGGCACAGCCCAAAGATGCAATGCGGCACTTTCCTCTCCATTATACGGGCCCACCCCACGTGGGAGGAACCGTGGGGGTCGGGTGCGCTGTCATATAGGTTGCAGTAAAGGTCAGGGTCCTCAACGGACCAGACTAGAGCAGCAGCAGAGGCTAGCTCTGGGGATGTGGAATGTCACCTCGATGTGGGGGAAGGAGCCTGAACTTGTGCAGGAGGTGGAGCGCTACCATTTAGATCTGGTGGGGCTTACCTCTACACGTAGTCTTGGTTCTGGAACCTCCTGGATAGGGGATGAACCACTTTATTTTTTAGTATGTTATTCTACTCTGGAGTTGCCCAGGGTGTGAGGTGCCGGGCGGGTGGGGGGATACTAACAAGCCCCCGTTTGAGCACTGCTATGTTGGAGTTTACACCCGTGGACGCCTCACTACACCTACAGGTTGTGGGTTGGAAAACTCTGACTGTTGTCTGTGCATTATGCACCAAAAAGCAGTTCAGAGTTTTTGGCCTTCCTGGAGACCTTGAATGGAGTCCTGTATGGGGCTCCAGTAGGGGACTCCATAGTTCTGCTGGATAGACTTCAACACACATGTGGGCAATGATGGAGACACCTGGAGAGGTGTGATTGTGATCTCAAGGTCTTGGGGGCCTCAACGGACGGTAACCCTTGAACACCGTGGTGAACACCGGTGGTCGGGGAAGCCGTCCGACTGAAGAAGGGATATGTTGTCCCAGAAGACTATGGAGGCGGTAGTAAGGTACCGACGGGCCCAAAGGGCTGCAGCATCTGTCGTAGCAGAATTAAAGCAGCAGGTGTGAAATAGCTTCGAAGCCATGGAGAAAACGTTCGGTCGGCACCAAAGTGTTTCTGGAAAACCGTCCGCCACCTCAGGAGGGGGCAGCGGGGAACCATCCAAGCTGTGTACAGCAAGGATGGGATGCTGTTAACCTCAACTGAGGAGTTAATTGGGCGGTGGAAGGAACACTTTGAACTCCTGAATCTGACTGACATGCTATCTGTGATAGAGACAGTGCTGGGGGCTGATGGGGGATCATCATCAATTTCCCTGGGGGAGATCACTGAGGTAGTCAAACAACTCCACAGTGGCAAAGCCCCGGGGATTGATGAGATCCGTCCAGAAATGCTAAAAGTTTTGGATGTGGAGGGGATGTCTTGGATGACACGCCTCTTCAACATTGCGTGGACGTCAGGGACAGTGCCAAGAGAGTGGCAGACTGGAGTGGTGGGTCCCCTCTTCAAAAAGGGGGACCAGAGAGTGTGTGCCAATTACAGGGGTATGACACTACTCCACGGTGCTGGATAGGAGGGTTAGGCCGATTGTCAAACTTCAGATTGAGGAACAACAATGTGGATTCCGTCCTGGTCGTGGAACAACGGACCAGCTCTCGCAAGGATCCTGGAGGGGGCCTGGGAGTATGCCCTTCCGGTATACATGCGCTTTGTGGATCTGGAGAAGGCGTATGACTGGGTCCATATAGGCCCCAGAGTCACCGCAAAGCAAGCATTGAGAGCTGACTGTTCCCGGCTCAGGAAAACATTCCTATGGTGTTGGAAGAGGAGTCATGCTAGCGACTATAGTGAGCTACTGTCAAAAGCATGGCAAACAAGAATTAGAACAGAAGCGCTGCTGGTATCCCTCAAAACACAGCTGCTCACGGAAGAGAAAATATCGTAAAAATGGAGGACAATTCCCAACCATACAGTGACAATAAAAAGTCCAAGCCCGGGCTCTCAAAGTAGGCTTGAAGTGAACATTCTTTAATTTAGACAGGAGACAATACGCGTATCGGCTTCCGCCTTTTGCCTGGTGTAGAGATATTTTACAAGATTGCAATCAAGGTATCTTGTACCTATGGCAATCCATTTACGTTCATGGAATGAACACCAAATACAGATGACATCTCTGTACACCCCAAATACAGTGTATACTGTATATATACACAAAACACATACACAGTAAAGACTAAAATAAAGGCTTAAGCCTGTATTGTGTCTGTAGATATGTAACATACTCACTACTTCACTTTTAATTAATGTGTAAGAATGAAACAAATAGTAATCAATCAAATCCACACATTAGGCAGTTATACATTTGACATACAGCATTAATTCATCCTCCAGGATATCTTCACATTAAATATGCTGAATATGTGAAGTGTCTAATGCAACCAAGTAAGTAATAACTCTCCTCTGTGGCAATTATTTACAAGATCGTCTATATTTAATCTTAATTAACACAATTATTTAGTAACTTGGCCAGGCGGGCGGCCAGACGTGGTGGCCCAGGCCGTGACCAGGATGGGACCTGGCGGGCGGCCGGATGTGGCGGCCCAGGCCGGGACCAGGACGGGGCCTGGCGGGCGGCCGGACGTGGTGGCCCAGGCCAGGACCAGGAGGGGGCCAGGCGGGCGGCCGGACGTGGCGGCCCGAGACAGGATCAGGAGGCGGCTGAGGCCCAGCGGCGGCCTCCGGAGGCGGCTGAAGCCCAGCGGCGGACTCCGGAGGCGGCTGAGGCCCAGTGGTGGACTCCGGAGGCGGATGAGGCCCAGCGGCGGACTCCGGAGACGGTTGAGGCCCAGCGGCGGAATCTGGAGGCGGCTGAGGCCCAGCGGCGGAGGAGACTTGATGTGGCTGCGGCGTGGAAAGCCCAGCGGCGGAGGAGACTTGATGCGGCTGCGGCGTGGAAAGCCCAGCGGCGGAATCAGGATGCGGCTGCGGCCTGGAGAGCCCAGCGGCGGACTCAGGATACGGCTGCGACTTCTGGAGCCCAG
>JAODTR010000005.1:1288756-1346939 GCA_025399935.1 Amblyopsis rosae | reverse complement strand
ATATCCTTATAGAAGCTTATTTGTGTGTCACACTATTGTAAGAATTAGACTGTCTTATGCATAACAAAGTCCTGAGTTGGCAGGGAGCAGAGAAACAGATAATGACAGCACTTTAACGAACAAACTTTTAGTAAACAAGAGATAGGATGTAGGGGCCTGAAGAGTGTGTTCACAGATACCTTCCCCAGCAACCACACCCAACAGGAGGAGAGAACGGACGTGGGGCCCCAGGATTGGGAGAGACGCTCAATCAACATCTGATAGGGAAACACTGTCTAGAATATTATCACTGGGCCGAGAGACATTCGGGGCCAGACTTCTCAAACTTTTGATATTGCATGCTGTCATTCAGTTAAAGGAAGTGTGTACCAGGGCCCTGTAACTTGTATTTGTGATCTACTATTTTTATATTAAAGCTGATTTTGATAAACTTGAACATAGTGTCTCCTCCTTCTTCAACTCCATAAACGAACACGCTGGAACTGGGTGAGAAGACACCACCCATATTCCAACAAGATATACTTTTAACACAATTGTGATGCAGTTTATACGGCGGTCTGTAACCTCCTGGAATTCATTGTGACATCATCACACACATCAGTGGAAATGTCTGCACCACAATGGATGATTGCATGTTCTATTTGAAAGTAGAACGAAGGGCCTTGTGATTGTGAGGGTGCTTGACCTACGGAACAAGCATCATAAACAACTGTATTTACACCTTTTACCATCCTGTTGTAACTGACGGTAATGATGTATAGATGTATAGATGGTGCAGAGCTTATCCAGACTCCCGTCTAAGAACAGTTCAGTGCAGAAAGGGCTTATATAGATAGACGAGTTGTATCCCTATTCACTAACCCTAGCTATATTTGGCTTATCTGACTCCACAGATGCTGCTACAAACAGCTATCATTCCTCCTTTGCTACTATACCCTTGGCAGATTGTGAGGAGGTTAGGGTTTTGACAATACACACAAGAAATGTTTATTTTTAAGCCCCTGGATCACCGGAAAGCATTTCAGAATAATATTAATATGAATTGATTTCAACTGAATTGTTATATAATGAGTGCTGCACATGTCTATCACAATAATGCACTGTGACTTTAATGAAACAAAAGTGTGAAACTTTATGTTTCATATATCATCCACAACCATGATTATATTTCTCATATCATTGTCTTTTAAAATTTTAATTAAGTTTTACATTTAATGTATGGTAATTGGAATATAATTTTATTATGCATTATTTTTTATAATCTACTAGTTATTATAATGAAATGTATTTGCACCTATACACATGTGGGAAATGGTCCTTTTGAATGCCAAACAATTGATAATCATATATATTTTTATATGTTCAGAGGCAATTTTACAGACTGTATTAATTATTACGAATAAGCATGCATGAAAAAATGTTTGCTGAATGTAAGCAATTAAAGGCCATTCTTTACCATGAATGAAATTATGGTCCATTCTGTTCAGTCAGACACCACTTGCAGGCCATTGTGCTTTCTCATTGGTTGGCCTGTAGTGCCACAGAGAAGTATGGTTGAAATAGCATAATTCCACTTTTCTGACAGAGTAGTATTACTGATAAGAAATGCTGTGCTGTAATTAAATTCAATACCTCTTCTACTTAAAACGATTCCCTGGCTAGCTCAAATCCCAGTCACCCAAACAAACCCAGACACACACATATTGTGAATTATGTTTAGTGTTGGTTTGAGTTTAAATAAATTCCCAGTACACACTTAGCTGAAATCTACTACAGCTTCATGAATCTCTCATGATTGTAAATACTTTCCAAATACTGCATTTTGTCAACAACTCAGCATATTAAATGTTCCTGATGGTCCTAAAGATAACACTAAATTAGATTCTCCAGCCAACATCCAAACAACAGCCAACATCCCAAATAAAAGAACAACATTATTATGATGACATTTATTTTAGGATGACTGTTCCCTAATAAAAGCAGGTTTTATCTTTTATCAAACCACATGTTAACATCACCCAGTGAAGGCCTTAAGGCCAGAACATATATTTAACACAACAATGACAAGATCTTTAAATAAAGGGGTTGACTGTAATTACTTTAATAGATGCATAAAGAGAGAGTGACAACGTGTTGCTTCTGATTCACAGAGGAAGACCAGTCAGGGCTTTGACCTCCTGCAGTGAATTAGAGTTCTCTAGAAGAATAGGGTTTGAGGATCAAACACTGCCTGACACCCAATGGATTCATGTTTTAAAAAAAATATATTTTAGACTTAAGGTCTCACTGTACGCATTGTACTTGTACTTCCTCTAACATGATGTCTGTATAATTTTGTTAACATAAATTTATTTATTTCTACGCAGTGTACAGAAAGTACTATGGCATCAAAATCAGTAATATCAACAAGCAGCAATTTGACAATCAAATACATTTTATTAAAAGGTATAATAGAATTCCTCTCGCATATCTTTACAGACCACAGAAGTTAAATCCACCAAGTTAGCTGTGGTTCATTTTGAGTCCAAGAGGTACATCAGCAGATGACATTAGCACATGCAAGGCTGTGCTAATGGCGCAGGCTTAAAATGGCTTAAGCCTGCTAACATTGAAGAATTAATTTTGCCACATGTGAATGTGCTGATGACTGTCTTCCATAGAACTATATAATAGAAGCAACAATCCCACTTGACCATTGACATTCATTGAAGCAAGATGGACGCCGAGCTGCTATGACAAATTTTACGTCATCTCACCGCGCCAGATTTCAGAACCGGGAATTCGAGCACACAGTCAAAATAAAAGTTGGAGCCGATGCAGTGTTTATACATATTCAGCCCAACTGCCTTTGATTACCAACCGCTGGTACGCCTGGCCACGGTCGAAAACACATTTTCGAGATGTTATATCTGCATATATACAGGTAGCGACGACAAAATATGCCTTTCATTTTATATTGGCACGATTCAGGTTCTTAACATTGCATAAAATACATCTGCAAAATTGCATCTCCTGTATTACTGCATACCAGTGTCAATAAGACGCTGTTCATTGGTCCAGGAGAGGCATCATTGGTCGAATTGGAGGTTGGTAACGTTGCGCTGGTCCCCTGGAGTTGCACCAGGCGACCTAAGGTGAAGGTCAACTCGTAAAATGGCGGCGGCCATAACTTGCTTCAAGTGGTAAAGTGTTGACCTCCTGCTGTCTTCTCCTAAGGTGTTACATTTGTACTTGCTATTTGGACTATTTTGGACTGTTGGGGACATGCTCAAAACGGGAATGAAAATATGCTGTGATGCTGATTGTTTAATTCACTGCCATTGTCAGGTAGGCAAATACAGGCCAAGCACCATTCATTCTGTCCTGCTGATGCAATCAACAATCAGCGAGTGCCCTGCTGTCTGTTCATTTCCCCCCAACATGACTTTGCCTTGCAAAAAGTTTCAAAATACAAATTATAATCAGGACATGAATGTAATATACTGCCGAAGTATACCATATTAATAGGTGATGTGACATCTTCACGATATAATCTCACAAAGATGCATTTGAGGTGGTAACATAATCACTAGGGCTACACACAAGATTTTATGAAACACATTTCTTATGACTTCTGCGTAAGTGAGAGCTATACAATAGGATTAATACTATAATGCAAAACTGTTAAACCGATAACCATAGCAACTGATACAAACAAATAATGTATTACACAGTATCAGTGATTTGCCCTCAAACTCATATTTATAAGCCTCATGACTAATCTTACAGTTTAATGTCCTGTAATCCAGTGGGACATAGTGTTGTGTAAATCATATTGGCTATAGTAATTCTGTGTATATGGTATGAGGCTATGCTAAATTGATGTATCCCATAAGCCTGGGACTGCAATTAAGACCCGGCCTGACAGTTCTCAACACCCAACATTATAAGGGAATCATTGTCCTGCCATAAAAGCAAAGTGTGTTTTATGTGCAGTAGTCTCAAAAGATTTCCTGTTCAACAGAATGTAATTGGCAAACAAATGAGGTCTCTTCTGACTGTTGTGCGCGTTAAGCCGCAACTTTTATAGCATGAACCTGGTTGAGATTTCACTATCAATTATAGTGAATCAGCCAATGTAGGAATGACTGCATTTAATCAGCTGACTAGAAGAGCTGCTTGTTTTGGGTCTGAGTTGTGAGGCCAAGAGGAAATTTGACTATACACACAAGGCATGCTAATGACTGCCGCTGCTTCATTACCCCAGTCTGCCATTTCACAGAAGAAAGAGCATTATTAAACAAATCACTACACCTTTTATTCATGACTTAAGCTACAGCCTACATGAACCACCTATTGGGTTTTGGATACATTATTAAGTATATGTGTGTGTAAGGTCATGCAAATGTGATATCCAAATAATTCAACAGAATATACCGTTACAATGTCAGTGCTGAATTTTACTTTCTTTAACAACTCCTGCCTCGCTGGTGATATGTTATAATGAGCATCCCTCCCCACTGAAGAGACAGAGATAACAGGATGATTCATAGGCTCTCAAAAGAGGTCCTCGCTTCCTGTGCCTATATGACAGGAATTTGGGATTCCCTCTGTGCGTGCGGAGAAGGGCAACTGGCCAAGCACCCCAGTTGGCATTCAGAATTAGTACTGGTTGAAAGCACGCATACCCTCACAGGAAACACTGAAGTCGAGACTTCCACAAGTCTATTCTTTTTGACAACCGTGAGGGAACCCATTTTGCATTCCTAACTTAACATATAGCGGAAATATATCATAAATCTTTCTTTCAGAATTGACTGTTGTTTTGGTTGAATAAATAATAACGTACTACACATTAACATCAAATTAGCTATATTTAGTATGTATGCATATAAAAATAACCACAAAATACAATGGCCTAGTTTGTCCAGAATCCATGAAAACTATTTTAAAACCTCCCATTTGGGCCAGCATTTTAGTATAGGCTATAATACATGCAAAATATCCAAGCAGAATTAAAAATTTTCAGTTGCCACGTAATCTCTTGTTTGAAAAGCATTACCTTTAGTGAAAGTGTGAAAGACTTCCCAGTCAGTGGTTTTGGTCAGCAGATGTATATTTAGACCTATTTACAATAAACCATGTGTTCCCAAAATCATACACACAGTGGAGGTCCATTACAATACCTTTTTTTCATCATTCATCAAAAACATATACACATCATTACTCCGATGACACACAGTACTGGTAATGGACTCAGCCCTTTGGCCCTACTGTACTTACACCTCTGGAAACAATAGGAGACCACTGCATCATATTCTCTGGTTTTGCTATTTCCAAAATGGTATTTATGGTGCAGTGGTGTTTTGTTTGCCAGATATACTATATAAACATTATGTATATTTATAGGCTATATATAAATATTGCATCATAGGGGCTGTGGCCACACACAGACTATGAAGTAAACATTACCATAAATGATCTCTAAGCAGGCTCATGGCATCAGAACGTGGGAACGGGACGTGAAGGTTAAATGCAGCCTCTCCTCCATCCTCCCTGCTTGTAATTATTGAGCTAGCACGAGTGCGCAGTGCTCCTGATTGCGGCAGCCCGGTGACTGCAGCAGAAACCAAATCTACTCTGTTCTCAATTAAAATGAAAGTGACCAGACCCTCAAGCACTCTGTCTGGTTTTCTGTGGGGGGGTTTTAGGCTGAGGCTCTGCTGCAGTACTTTAGTTTAACCTGCTCTTTTTGTTGATTTAACTTGTCACATCTCCAGTATTGTGTTGCAGTGTAAACCATATTGGCCAGGTCTCCCTTGTAAACACATTTCTCTCTCAATGGGATGTTCCCGGTAAAAGAAATATTCCTATATTACGCAATAGATAGCAATAATGGTGTATATTGTAAGTATAGTGTGCTCTGCACATGGCCATTCATTAATTGTTAAGCTTAACAATATTGCATGAACCCTGTAAATCGCAGACTAATACAATATAGGCCTACTGATTGTGAGTGTTGAACAGAGCTATAGGTTCAAAGGAACACTACTCAATTTGTGTCCGGCGCTACAGTATAGCCTTGTGGTTCAACCAGCATTAAATAATATTGTTTTGGTTTGTACTCCTCTTCTACAGCCATGTGCACCTCCATACACAGTTGTCTTCTAGACATAATATGGAGGTCTGGGTGCACAATAATGCAATTAAGGGCTGTATCTTCAAATTAGCATAGAATTAGTCTGATTGGGTGGGGTTCACCTCCTCTATCATAAATAAAAATACTTCTGTTGCTATGCCGATGATACTATATTAGACATGGAGCGTAATTCCCAGGGACACTCTGTGATAACATAATTGTAGGTATTCAGCTTCTGCTGTAGAGCATACATTTGTGCTATTTATCCCTTGGATAATTTATAGTTATTACAGACAACAGAATTATTAAAAACTCACAGAAAGACTGTACTGCTGTTCTATCCTGGAAGAACAAAAAGCTGATTATTATGCTATTCTTGAACCTTGTTTTCCCCCAAATCACTCCACAAAATAAGGTAGAACAATTATAACTGCCTGTAGGTACTCACTCCAAATAAAAGCAATTTGTTTTGAAACATAGTCATTATAACGTGAACATGAGATTTGAACATATTATGTACAGTAGCCTATATCCAATACTGCCTAACTTTTGTTAAAATGTCCTGAAATACAATTTCTGAAAATTGCCTTCACACGGCATGCATGAATGACGTGCTACACAGCAAAACAAGCTAGCTTCTATAGCATACTCCCAAGGGCATATGAGGATCTATTAGTCTAAGATTTAGAAAAGAGCTGGTCCCAGGGTTGCCTCACAGAGCAGTCTGAAATAGCACACATGTCTATAGGGAACTGAATTCTCCCTTTTTTTAACTAAGCTATAACCTAAATATGTAATCTAATCAGTACACCAGGAAAACTGTGTGTGCTCAAAACGTCTCTTGATTCATGTACAGTAGGCTATGTTCTTCTGCTAGAGCGAGTGTCACAATTCTCTCCAGTATCTTATTTGATTTGTCCCTTGCTCATCACTCACACCCAGGAGGCAGACAGGTAGGCTATACTTGCTTCACAATTTATTTAATTCTTTAGAATTTGCTGTACAGTAGGCTACATGCATATCAATACTTAATAGACACACAGAAAGAAGAGAAGTTATTTATGTATGTGATGATGTTATAAATGCCCTTATGGAGACATGTTTTACATTCCGCATGTGAAACCTGTCTTACATTAAAAAAAGGCCTTCCTTTCCTTAGCGTATCAAAAATGAGAATGAATGCAAAATACCACAACTTTTATTCATGATACATTTTTAACATGGCTAATGTCATGCAGGCCTATAGTTTTTACAATCAGTGACTGTTGAATATGCGACTTCAGGTATACCTCCATAAACAGATTTCCTAGACAATACAATGTAATGTTGCACACAACACATGCTTTTCTTTGCAAATGTTAATCTCCGTTGGACACAGATCTGTGACTTTAAGTTTATTTCTTTTGGAAGCTGTGTACAAAATAATTTCCAGTCCAATACCCTTTTTCTATTATCAGAGTGATTCACCATTTCTTGTTTATCCAAAACATGAGCTAGGCTGTTATCACTGTCAAATACAGAAATCATTACTTGGTTTATAGCAGAACACGGAATTACACTGCACATTGTCAATTCAAACAACCATAAACTATTAGCTCCGACTGAAGGCATCCTATGTATTCCGCAGGTGAAAAGCCCCTTCCTCTCATGTTGTTCAATTCTAAAGATTAGGCTCAGAGGAAAGTATTTTCCCTCAATGAAAGGAAGGGACAAAAATAAGGGGGGAACCAAAAGAGGCACAGGCACACTAAGTATGTGTAACCAATCAGCTTTCTCCTTTGCTGGAGCAAAAGAACCCTCTGGGCACGTTGATCCGGGCTTGAGAACGTCCTCCTTTTCCCTTGTGTGATGAGTGTCTCTCTTACAGAAGAAACCTGCCACCCCCGCACCGCCTGTACAGGCATGCGGTTAGTGTCAAGTGAATTGTCAAAGCACTTCAGAGCCCCCTACTGTGCTCTGTGCAACACAGCATTATTTGTGTTGATAAAGGCCCCTTAAAATAAGTTATCGATTATAAATAGCTCCTTTGTGTTGCACAAAATGAATTGGATAGATGTAGAAATAGTCCTAGTGGGACTTGCATGGTAAAGCTAATAATGGCTTGTTTGTTGACACCCCTGCCTGTACTAAACCCTTGGACATGAAGAATATCTATTATTACACAATTCCATTGCATCTATACTCACATTTAACATTATTGATTTGCTCATTTTCTATTGGCTGTTTGTGAGTAAATCAATGATGTCACACATTCAAATACAATTTCAGTTGGGCTACTTTGCTGATATTGGTATGTTGGTACAATCTTTCATTATATACAGTATATACTGTACATTTATTTATATGCAGTAATACAGGATGATATCTATATGCAATTTGTGCATGCTAACATTAATCTATCATAATAAGCAATTTTACACCACATGCATTAATTGTGTGTTATATCATTGCATAGACCATAAATAATAATAACAATAATAATAATAATAATAATAATAATACAGTATAACAACAAATAATAAATGTTGGGAAAGTCTAACATTATTGTATTTGTGTTTCATGGTCACAGATGCAGTTCAATTGGTATAAATGTAGCTCTATTGACCGCCCATCACACACGGTTGAACTAATGAGGGTTCACAGAGAAAGTGGGTTGGGCCCTCTATCACCACATTACAGTAGTTGTTTCATTACCATAACATTATTATAGGAGGTGAGAAGTAGACAGGATGATATTGTGCCTGTCGAACCACCCACCCCCGCTAGAGCACATACAGTAGGCTATACTGTGAAAACACAGTCGCAAATCGATTCTCCATATGCCCTCATTAAAGCTGAGGCACCTGTCTTCTGTCTTAGGTACACAATAATTATTGCCTCTGGATCTTTTCAATAATATCAAATGCTGACCACACATTGTAAATAAAGGCACTTATACTTACTGTATACTTATACATTATTTGTTCTAATTACAAAGGGGCAATTTTGTTATTTGGGTTTTGCTTCTATTCATATAAAGGGCTTATAAGACTTTATCCTTACACTAGTTATAGTATATCAATTATCAATTAATTAGAAACATTTATACAGTACAGGTGCATTTCAATAAATTAGGGGGTCACAAGGATCTGTGTAAGGACCCCAACTCTTCTCATTGTATACTAGAGCTCAGTCCTGTAATTTCTTAATTCTCTTATCACTGCAATGCTGATGACACCCAACTCTACCTCTCCTATCTCAACTTGGATCTCTGAATGTCTCGCTGACATAAGTGCCTGGATGTCTACACATCACCTCAACCTTGACAAAACCGAGCTACTCCACCTCCCAGCGAAAGGACCTGCCTATCACCCTTGAGAACACCACGTTGTCTCCTCTCCTATTGTAAAGAGCCTTGGAGTCATCCTGGCCATCCAACTCAGGCGCAGCAAACATCGCTGCAACAGCTCGTGCCTGCAGATTCTCACTCTACAATATCAGAAGATAAGGTCATTCCTCGCAAGCGAAGTGGTACAACGCCTGGTCCAAGATCTAGTGATTTCTCGCCTGGACTACTGCAACTCTTAATCGGACTACTAGAGTGCTCTACCTGACCCTTTCAGCGTGTTTAAAATGCTGCAGCCCGTCCGGTATTCAACCACTCCAAGTTCTCCCATCATGTAACCCCCCTTTCAAGAACTTCACTGGAATTGCAGCCTGCAGTAAAGAAAATTGCCCAGAGCTACCTCCATGCAATGGTCCGGTTCCAGGTCCCAACAAGAGCAGTTTGTACCACCACCGCGGCTGGCCGGCTGGCACTGCCATCGCTCCGAGGTCTCAAGACTCGCTCATCAAAGTCTTGAATGTTCTCTGTCCTGGCACCACAATGGTGGAACGAGCTTCCAGCAACAGGACTGCTGAAGACAGACCTCTCCACCTCCTAGCACTCAATGCAACTCAAGTTTCTTGCTCTAATGTTTCTTTTTCTCCTTACCTTAAAGTGTGGTAGGAAAAGGGTTCACAAGCAACTGGGATAACTGGAGCCTTGAGAGGATTGTCAAGCGTAGGCCAATCAAACATTTGATAGAGCTTTGCAAGGAGCAGACTGAGGCAGGAGTCAAGAGCCACCATGCACAAATGTATCAAGGAAATGGCTACATTTGTCACATTCCTCGTGTCAAGCCAGTGAGCCACTCCTGAAACAGAGGCAACGTCAGAAGCGTCTTACCTGGGCTAAGGAGAAAAATAAGTGGTATGTCGCTCAGCAGTCTAAAGTCCTCTTTTCAGAGAAAAATACATTTTGCATTTCATTTGCGAATCAAGGTCCCAGAGTCCAAGTTGCTTGATGTCCAGTGTTTCCACAGTCAGTGATGACTTGAGAAGCCATGTCATCTTCTGGTGTTGGTCCACTGTGTTTCATCAAATCCACAGTCAACTCAGATGTCTACCAGGACATTTTTGAGCACTACATGCTTCCTTCTGCTGATAAGCTTTATGGAGATGTTGATTTCATTTTCCAGCAGGACTTGGCACCTTCCCACACTGTCAAAGTCCTGGTCCAATGACCATGGAATTACTGTGCTTTATTGCCCAGCAAACTCACCTGACCTAAACCCCATAGAAAATGTATGGGTATTGTCAAGAGGAAGATGAGAGACAAGACCCAACAATTCAGATGAGTTGAAGGCTGCTATTGAAGCAACCTGGGCTTCCATAACACTTCAGCAGTGCCACAGGCTGACCGACTCCATGCCACGCCGCATAGATGCAGCAATTCATGCAAAGGCAACCCCAACCAAGTACTGAGTGCTTAAATGTCTATTAAAATTCGTTATTTTTTCACTCTTCTTATGCCATATTCTAATTTTCTGAGATACATTTTCATGAGCTGTAAACCGTAATCAAAGATTAAAACAAATACAAGGCTTGAACAATTTCACTTTGTGTGTAATTAATCCATTATATAGTTTCACTTTTTCAATTGATTAATTGAAATTACTTTTTCACAATATGTAATTTATTGAGATGCACCTGTACATTAGGTCAATAACAAAATGTGATATATAGGTACAGAGAATTACATTTAATATTTTGATATAAACGACAAAAAACATTTGTTTAGGCAACAATGCTTCCGGAAGTCTAGGTTAAATCGTGGTATTGCTGCTCTATAAATGTATCTCAAGTTTAGAAGATACACAATTTAACTTTTTGTGGACCTCATTTTTCATTTTGAAGCCTTAGAACAAACTGTACTACTATCATCCTTCATTATAATTGTGAGTGATTCATCAGTGCTAATTCGCTATTCTCATTGAACTACGTGGGGAGATTACTGACACCCCACTGCTGCAAGACTCAGTGGGATGCTTGGAGGCAAATGGCATCTCTACATGCTCAGTGGCTGGACACAGTCATTAAAGTATGCTTCTGTTTGTGGTACGGCGCCCTAATAACACCACATCATGTGCCAGGTCAATGTAGGCGTTTTAAGCACAAGTGTCCACAAACATGTCCACAAACATGTGGGTACTTGTAAGGGCAAGGTGTGCAGGAAGAAGTGACATCAATGAGCGCTGTAGGAAGGCAAGGAGGGGAGGAAAGGGAAAAACTATAGGTGCAACATGTGGAGAAAGTTTTCTTTCTCTTTACACTGGTATCAAGCACAAGGAAAACCCCAGACACAGATTGAGAGGTATCCCTTTAAGTAAAAATTTTTTGTTTTTATAAAGTAAAAAAAAAAAAAAGTTTTTATATGTGCACAAAATTTTGCAAGTCAGAACTCAGCTGTCAAAACACACTTTTCACCACAGGAGGAAAGGATTTCTGGTTTTTAACCCAGCTGGCTTCACTGATAAGCACTGTGTCAACCAGAGGAGCCAAGTTTAATAAATACATAATTTAAAACATAATACTGGTGGAGTGTATGGGTTGAATTAAAGCTCGACATCACTCTCCATGCCACGGCTTTGGAAAAAGGCATTGAAAGTGAATTCTAATACACTCACAACCTATGTGGTAATCTGATGATTGATACGCCAGCATCACATTTTGGAGGGTAGAGCCCTCGTCAGCAGGTATGCCTTCCTCACAGTACCTGGCTGATGAACAGCTCCATTATAATCATTGAAACTCACACTAGGCAACATTCCCCTATTGGCAGCTAATTACAGAGTTTTTAAGAGTTTTGTAAGATTGGGGGGTGGCGGGGGAGAAAAGAAATAGAAAACCACATGAAATACGGTCAATGGAAAATGTCTGAACAGGCCTAATTCCTACACGCTTTATGTTTAATTAATGTGAACACTGAGGAATTTGGAGTGTGCTTGGCATGTGAACATCCGCATAATGTATACATTTGGGCAATGTTAAGACATTGGCAACTGATGATAAGATAAACAAACCGAAGCCAGATAGCAACTAATACTCTGTTCAGTAGGGAGTACTTGCGTCAATAATGTTATTTAGTAGTTTTATTCTTTTAAATCAATGTTGGTCAAAGTGATGGGTGTTGCCTATTCCCACCAAGTGTCCATTCTGCGTACGCGCACGCGCTGCTTATAGTGGTATTCTTTGAGGTACTTCTTTAAGGCATTGGGGATGGGCAGCACGTTGATGCCGTCGTAGGTGGTGTGCTTGCTGATGACGGCTCGGCACACGTGCTGCAGGCTGAACGGGTGCGTGCGGTGGCTGGGGTTGGACAGCAGCGGCTCGAAGAACATGCACGAGCTGGGGTCCTTGTAGTGCTCCAGCAGGCCTGTGACGGTGGGCGCGTGGAACACGCTGGGGTCGTGCACGTCGAAGCTGAAGTTGTGGTTCCACTGCTCGATGCGCGCGTGCAGTGATCGGCTGTAGCGGCGGAAGCTGACGGAGAAGAGGTAGTCCTCCTGGGCCGAGTCACGCAGCAGGAAGGTGCCCTCGGGCTTGCCCTCCAGCAGCGCCTCGGCCTGGTAGCGGTCCATCACGCCCCAGTAGCACGGCAGGTTGGTCACCTGCAGCAGGTCCGGCACCAGACAGTGGATGTAGTCGATCTGCGTGTGGATGCGGTAGCCGTCCTGAGACTTGGGCCGCTCCGTCTTGGGCG
This sequence comes from Amblyopsis rosae, assembly GCA_025399935.1. Lineage (NCBI taxonomy): Eukaryota > Metazoa > Chordata > Actinopteri > Percopsiformes > Amblyopsidae > Amblyopsis > Amblyopsis rosae. Next base: position 1,333,758 of record JAODTR010000005.1, on the reverse strand, counting down.
GCGTGCCGGTGGATTGGGGGGGTGTCTGGCTCAGGGGGACGTCCGCGTCGGCCGCAGCGGGGTCGGCGCTCCCTGTGGGCGCGGAGGCCACCGCCTCGTCCAGCGTGGCCAGGCAACTCTGCAGCAGGAGCGCGTGCTGATGCTGCAGCTGCTGCAGGGCGGCCGAGGCCCCCGTGTCCTCCCCGGCCAGCTCACTCATCCCGTGGGCCAGCTTGGGCCCCAGCTTGTACAGGGGGTTGACTTGAGCCCTCACCTCAAACGTGTGGATCTCTGCGTCGGGCGGCGGCTCCACGCCCTGCTCGATGCTGATTCGCCGGCGCTCCCGTAGTCGGTCGTCCACGTCCTCCGCCGGCGGAGGCGCGGTTGCCTCTGGCGCCGGCGAGTCGGCGCCGCCGGAGTCCAGCGAGGGCGGCTGGGTGAGGGGCGCCGTGTGCTGCTTGATCAGGTTCCACTTCTGGGCCAGCTCTGAGCCCGCCGGGAAGGGACAGTCATCCAGCATCAGCTCGCTCAGGTGGATCTTGCGGCGCGAGGAGGCAGGGCCGAGGGAGGGGGAGGGGCCGGGGGAGGGGTTGGGCGATGACGGCGTGAGAAGCGGAGGCGGCGCTGCCGTTGCCACGACGCTGTGGGTCTTTATAGGGAAGCACTGGCCCACGGCATCCTGGATCTTCTGCCGCAAAGTTCGGCTGCCGCTCGCCCCTCTGGCCTCAGCCACCTCCCCCGCACCCTTCCCCGGGTCCAGGCTAGGCCACCGACCCCCTTCCTTCAGCAGGGAGGACGTGCCCCGGTCCCCGCTGCCGTGGCAACCAAACACATCACCGTACTGGAAGCCGTCGCTGACGGGCCGCTCAGCGTCCAGCTCGCTGCGTTGGTTGCTGTGGCCTTTTTTCTTGGCCACTTTGCGCTGGCCCCCCGTGTGCCTCCGCTCCTCGGACCGGCTCTGCCTCACCTTGGGCCGGGCACCACGCTCCCTGTCCTTCCCTCGGTCCCCCCCCTCCTTCAGGAACGACATGGGGGCTTAGCTCTGTGGCAGGATATTAACAGACACACTCAGACTGGTGATGGCACTTCCCAGAGCTGTCCTCAGATCAATCATGGCTGATGCATTATCACTGACACTTTGTTTTCTGTAAATCAAAAATTACATTACTGTTATTAAATATTGAAATTATGGATTATTAACCTGTGTAAAATATTAACAGTAATCTCTGTGGAGATTGACAGGTCGTCTTGCACAGTTAACACAGTTTTGCTATTTCACGAGCAAATGAAAATCCCTCCAGTATATGTCTGTGTTAGCGATTTAAGGTTGTCAAACTAAATGAATATGCATTAAAAATTGTGAGAGAAGAAAATAATTGTGAATGCCAGATTTTACGATCTACAGTTTGTTTTAGTTAATTTATGTTATTGTTTTATGCTTTCATTGAGTGACTTGAACCTGATTGCTGTATTTTATTTGAGTTCACTTAAAAAGGTACTGTACATAATATAATATTTGTATTATTTTCCTCATGTTTCTACTAAGATTATTTTTACTTTGTAAATGCATAACCCACATTTTAAATAACTGGAAAAAATTATTATGTATGTGTAAACAACAAACATTATAGTAGGTTTGCCTACTTTGCCTAGGTTGCTTGTAGGTTTATATAATCTAATAGATCTAAATTTACATACAAGATTGCACCAGCTTCGATCTCTGTGTAGAGTACAATATTGGTCACACCCATCATCGTTAGTTTGTATATGCCCGCCAGCGATAATTTTACGTCCCATGTGACGTCAGCAGACTTTTATCCTTTCAGAGGTTTTCATGTTGCCTACGACTTCGACGTATTTCATAAATAATAATCAAAAATATTAAACAACAGTATTCATGTATTATCTGGAATATGTATATATTAATTATTATATAGGCCTATATATTTATGCTAACAATATTAACTGGTGAATCAATTATCCTGCTATGTCGGGATTAGACGAACAGCTGATCAGTAGCATCTGATCCTGTCTTCAGGCTATATCATGGTCTATGATTCAGACTAAACTAACGTGCCCACCTGAATATAATATCAGGACATGTTGAAAGAATTTAAATCCACGACTCAAAGACATACGCGTAATGTATAATAATTTATGGATAAATGTAATGTTACTAGCAGTTCGATGTTCTCTCGGAAGCCGGAAGCCTAGCAGCTAACTGGCTAGGCACTTTTCATTTTAATAGTAAATGAATAACATAAAACATAATACATATTTGCCAGTACCCTTTCACACATGACATTGATACTTAACAATTCAAACAAATATATATTACATTACCATCAGATGAAGTATATTTTTTGACATTTCTGAACTAGTAATGATAAAGGTTGCAAATATAGCTCCATGGATAGCTCAAACAATGAGTGAAAAAAAGACGACCCGGAAGTAATCGGATTCCCATAATTCTAACGTTCTAAATAAAATATAAAATAATTATTACAGTGATCTATAAAGTTTACAGATCAATGTAAACTTTATATATATATATATATATATATATATCATTAACACACACGTACATACTGTGCACACATTATTAGTGTTGGGGCATCCGCAAAATAATCTATTAGAAAATAAGGCCAGGACCCTTCATAAGAATTAAACTCCTTTATTTGAACTGCCATTCTGATGAATGCTGCAGTGAAATCACTCAAACATACAACATGTGACAGTAGAAATTAGTGTGTAAGCATAGGGTGCAAAATGTTCATCCATAAAATATTAGAAAAACTTTGTGGGTTTCATTACAATTAAATTTAAAATAGTTCAAGACAAAAATGCAACTTAGCTTCCAACTGAAACTGCTTTATTCTTTAAGCCAGGCAAGGACACTGACACTACTTTATTTGTCAGACCACTTTGCAAGTGTCTATGACATAGGCTTTGTACCTGATATGCTATGTGAAAATATACACAGGGTTTTAACTTGTGTAGAGCATTTAAAATGTTTCGCACATCACTGGAATGTAAACATGGGGTAAACATATTCCTTGGCCTGTAATTAGTGTTCACACAAATGATGACATCAATTATGGCTCAGACATTTGATCACTTCATAATGCACAGGAACATGGCCATAATGTGTCTACATGTAGTATGTGTTTTGAGTCTAATCATGTTTACAGTTATGGAAATTAAAATCTGAGCCATTTAACATAAGCACAACAAAATACTTGCACAGTATAGCCAATTTACAAATAAAATAACTAAATTTAAAATGTGTCAACATCTTGAAGCTGATGCATTCGTTAAGTCAGATTTATCCAAGAGCCTGCTCTGAAGAAAGCCATGACCAGAACACTATTCAAGATCATTAACCCAATTATGAGAATTTAATGGGGCATTGCAGGCACCACATAGTTAACCCGCACACAACTACTACCAGTTCAATCACAAGGCCGAGAAAAAATGTCGTTACTTCACAACCAGAAAGGCAAGCGGGACATGCCTCACATAGGGAGTTGTAAGATCTACCAAGACTCATAATTAGAGTTGGTGGACACAGGGTAGAGAACGTATGTTGACCAGCCCTACCCTGCCAGCTCATCCACGATAAGGCTGTCATACTTTATATTTTGAGACAACGTAATATTTATGACATTACAACTGGCATTATCCCACATAGATGTAAACAGTGACATATAGGCGGTATAAACAAAGAACATTAGTTGCATCTCTGCTCTCTAGCTTTTGGTGTCATTGAGCACCATCAACCACCATGACTATTCTGTCATCTATCTACAACAGTGCTGAATTAGTGTGGCAAAACATGCAATTATAGAAAAAGCATAAGTTATTAATATTAAGGGACAGTAAATAAAATTAAAAAAAAAAAGAAATAAAATAAAATTACAATTGGAAAAGACATCCGCAAATGACCATCTTTAGTTGACCAACCCGCATAGCTCTGCATAAATAAAATGCAAATGTTATCCCTGCCTCATGATGCAACCACGGGTGATCCAAAAGTTTTAAGACCGTATTACACATACATGCACCTCCGCTCTGCCACATTCTAAGACAGAGGCTGTACTAGACAGTTTTCAATTCAACACTGATAACCACGTGATAATGTTAAGGTTCTTGAGACTGAAACATATTGACACACCAAACAACAAAAACGTGGAACATTTCCAAGCACTGTGGAAAAATGTATGATTCATTAAATCTCCACCCTGGCCATTTTGAGGAGAGGGCTCTGCTGCGGGTGAAGAGGTGGGTACCGGTGGATTCATTACAAGATGGAGCTTCGTTTTCATTTTCCAAAGCCAATCAAACATGGGCCAGAGGGCTGAGATGGGTTTCATTACGTTTCCTCACCCAGTATTAAAGTGTAAATTGGAAACAGACACTCCACCCTCCGCCGCATTTATGAATTCAATCACATCAGCTCTCACACAGTACAAACCTCACAGGCCGTTGTTCAACCCTGTGGGGATTCCTCGGCGCAAAGTGAGATTCATCATCATTTGTGTACCAGGGAACAAAATATCAACACAGACATACGGCAGCTGGCGTACGCTCCTCAAACTGACATGTTTTTTTTTAAATTATACCATTCCATTGCGCTTCTCTACAAATATTATAGAATAAACAATATACAGCCCTTTTCTTTGGCTTTGTAGATTTGCAAATAGGACAGTCATTTTTAACCATGTCTGTGTTTGAAAGAAGTTAACTAAAGTACATCTATGGTTGAATTACAAGCCTCCCCCTCCATGCCTGCCTTTATCACAAAGTGGGACAACTGTCTGTCTCGCAGACATTTTTCTAAAATGCATTTGAAAAGTTTACCACCACCCCTGACTAGCACTGCTACAGAACATGGTGGCATGGATAGCACGTGTGGTTGTGTTTGTGGATCCAGCTCTGAGTGAATGCATCCTGTGATATCAACTGCAGTTTTAGTGCCTCAGTTTGTGTTTATGTGCATGTGTCCTGTTCAGAGAATAAAAGTGCCTTCACTCCTGGTTGGGAAACATTTGACTATACATTATTTGGGGAGCAACAGTGGCTGTCAGTGTTTTAATGTTATTTTATTTATTTTTTAAGGAGCCTTGCTCTGAGGCAGGTCTGCCACATTTCGCATCTAGTTTTGCTGGGAGAAAAAGAAACAGAAAGTCATAGGGAAAACCCCTTTAAGACAGCACCAATCCATCATTTTTCTCTTAGACCAGGGCAAACTGAGCCTTTGCACATCATGTCACAGTCCTGCAGACAACATGGAGCAAGTTGCACAATTAACCTTTTCTCTCTCCTGCAATATAATAATCATCTGTATTCCATTTATAATAAACTTAGTTGTATAATAAAGTACAAAAATATCAGAACATATACACAGTTTTTGTTTGTAGTGACCGTTTGTTTTGTTAAGCATCTATCTTTGTGCTGCTGGGCGATGAGGAACTGAAGAGACCTCAGTTCAAGTGAGTGTTTCAAATCGTCGATGTTCGGTCAATTCCATCTGAGAAGAAAAGAGAAACGGGTATACGTTTTATTTTATATTAAGACTCAATTCGTCAACACCATCAGTTTGATTTCTGCAAATGGAATCAATCATCGTTTGCAAGTGAAAGCCTTATTATTACCTAAATATTTCTATTTGCTTTAACATTACATTATGACTGCTGCTTATACACATTTCCATAGTTCTAGCCTACTTAATGTGGCATGGCTGCGTCTTACCCCCTAAGGCATGCTCTGTCATACTGAGGCACAGTGACTCCAGAGTGGGGTTGATCTCCAGGTCAGCACCTGGAATTTGGCATTCTGAGGGAACAAGGGAAAACAACTTAGTCAATCCTGAGGCATCCTGGAATTCAATTATCCATAGAAATAGCACTGCATCCACACCATTCCAGCAACTTATGTACACATTACTTCATAAAACCTCCTGCAAAATGATATTACATCAAACTATATGCTAATGTTACCATGAATGTATAAGCAATATGAACATACATACAGAAAACAATGTGTCATGCCTTAATGGCATCGTGCCTCTCAACGTTTCCCATAGACAATGTGTACACTAGGGAGTAGTGTGTACAGACGTGTTGCCATGGGATACACAAATAGGCTATGCGCGCACCACAAGCTAATTGTTTGTGACAGTACCTGAGAAAGTATGTGTGCAATAAACAAGAAATAACTCAAAGTAAAATCAACACCACAAATTACTGATTTCCTCCGCATATTGTCTCAGAGTGCCTTCCATTTCCTCATTCACCAAGTTTATCCAATCTCCCTGCAGAAAGTAATTACCATCCAAAAATGTATTATTATTTTCCCCCGCCGCCCCTCATGCCATTATCTTCCCTGCTCAACCAATCAGTTCATTTGACAAACACTAGATACATGTGGTGTGTTGACAACGTTTTGGAACGTTGACGACTTTTTGGGAGATATGCGCACCGGGTCCTTGGCAGGCCTTTGCGAACCACGCTTACCCAAAGTGCCTTGCTCTGTGTTTCCACACAAAGAAACACCACGATTGAGGCTGGAGCATAAGCCTTAAAGCTGCTTTAGGCAGGATTGGAGAGTTGAAACATGAGCAAGAGAAGAAAGAACGAAAGTACGATATTGAAAATAAACCCCAAAATATAATTCCTAGTTGTAGCAGCAACACAGATTAGTTAGCAGTTTAAAACAAAAACAAAAATCTAATGCAAAGGCCGTAAACAATCACCAATAGAGTCCAGACCCTGTTCACAGAGATCTGGTTGCACCAGGCTACCTTTCAGCCTCTTGTCATTTGTAAAATACCAATAATTAACTAAGAGTAATATCATAAAAAAATACAGATAGAATGCCTACTCCGGGTAAGGAATGAGTTCTTACCCCAAGTGAAGGAGTTTAAGTACCTTGGGGTCTTGTTCGTGAGTGAGGGCACATTGGAGCTGAGTCGAAAGGCAAAGCTCTCGATCTACCGGGCAATTTTCGTTCCTACCCTCACCTATGGTCATGAAGGGTGACTGAAAGAACAAGATCACGGGTACATGCGGCCGAAATTGGTTCTCTCAGGAGGGTGGCTAGCATCTCCCTTAGAGATATGGTGAGAAGATCAGCTATCCGTGAGGAACTCGGAGTAGAGTCGGTGTTCCTTCACGTCGAATGGAGCCAGTTGAGGTGGTACGGGCATCTAGTAAGGATCCCCCTGGGCGCCTCCCTTGGGAGGTGTTCCAGGACAGCTGGGAGGAGGCCTCGGGGAAGACCCAGGACTAGGAGGAGAGATTATATCTCCACACAGGCCTGGGAACACCTCGGGATCCCCCAGTCAGAGCTGGTTAGTATGGCTTGGGAAAGGGAGGTTTGGGGTCCCCTCCTGGAGCTGCTGCCGCAGCGACCTGACTCCAGATAAGCGGATGAAGATGGATGGATGGATCATAACAAAATAATCTAGAATCCAAATGAATTCAGAGGACTTGTACTTGTGGAGTTGCAAAAGCACATCGTGGGGCAGTGGAGTGGAAAAACAGCAATACAATAAAATACAATAAAATAAAGAAACACCATTGTTTTCTCATCTCCCGTGGAGAATGTAGGAATTACAATATTGTTTGGCATCTGTTACTATCAAGATAACACCAATCCATATAAAAAAAAAAAAAAAAAGGATGGATAGATAGGAAAGACCATCTAGAGAGCAATGCACAGTACATCCAAGCATAAGGTGGAGGGAAGTGAGAAATGTGCAGGTGGATGAGAAATAAACATGCAAATGAGGACTAAGGCGCGTGAGCGTCACACATAAACAAGTCAATGCAGGCTCCAATACAGTACCTTGCTGCTGGAACAGGAGCATGGTTTGCGGGGAGGTGTGGACAGGGAGCGAGTGGGTCCGCTGCACAGAGCTGCGACTCTGACTCGGCATGCTGTTACTGCCCCCGGGGTTGGCGAACCACAGGCTCTACAAGTGAACACAACAGGACTCATTAACCGTGTGCCGTTCAACTTCAAGGGCTGGCATTTGTCGCTCCTGTTTTCCAACAAGACTCTTAAAGGCTATGAGAACAAATAATGCTCGGACTAACTCATAACGCCTTGCCAGTATAGATCCAACTGCCATGGCCTCCTGTCTTTTTGCTTGTTTTTTCTGTCAGAGTTTTGTAAGGAGCAGATTGACTTATTGTGCACAAGATCACGGATCAATGCTGTAACACAGACGTACTAGTAGAGCTAACAGACAGGGATTTGGAATTGAGGACACCTTTACAAGAGAACTGACTAAAGAACTGACTAAAGACATAGTCATAGACTACATTCTATTGGCGGCATTTTAGCTCAGAGAGCTAACGACCATATTTAAATACAATTATTTTACAGCATTCCCACCACACAGCGGTCATCAGCCAGTAATCAACAGCAATCAGTATTAAATTACATTTTTACATGTTATTAGTAGCATGTGGAATCAAAATGCTCTCTACAAAGTTTGAGCCCAGCAATTTGTGCTAGAACACAATAAATAGAGGTAATGCATTTGAATGCTAGTGAGCAATGAGACAGATGTGACAGTATTCCATTTTGATAGTTGTAGAAGGTTCTGCTGAAACACTGCTAAAAAGACTGCAGCATTCAAATGTGTAATTCACTGGAAGGAACAAGACAGCCCATACCACAAATGGCTTTAGAATTAGGTGCATTGAGAACACTCACTTGTCTTCCCTGGCCGGCCAATGCAGGGTTAGTGAGGGCGTGGCGGGGAGAAGCTCCCCCAATACTGCCAGGACTCAAGAGACCCATGCGGCCCGCTGGGAGGCCTCGGGGGGGCAAGGGGAACTGCCGCTGGCCTCGCCTCACCAGACCTCCGCTCACAGAGCCTGCTGTGGGGAGGGAGTTGGAGCCATACGCCCAGCTGCAGTGATGGGAAGGACACATTGGAATATAACACACAGAGAGAGAGCAACGTAATGCATCTCTATGGGAGCATCTTAAAAGGTTGAGTCTGTGATTGTAATACAAACTCAGACAATGTCTCCGCACAGTTCGCTAGCTGCCTGTTCTGTGTGCTGCTGCAAATATAATCTGGTGTTTCTACACAGCCCTGGCTCTGTAAATGGGAGCACAAGCAAAGTGGTGCAGACCTCACAGCACAACACTATCCAAGCCTTGGCCATGTGTTTCCAATATGTGGCTTACCCTATGGCGTTTGTTTTCATAAGAGTTCAAATATCAACGCGTTTCTCCAGAATGACTGACTATACCTTTAAGTGGGCGTGTCACCCTACAGTACATCACTAACAGCATGTTGTATTGACTAGATCAAACTCAGCTATTTAGTGTGCATCTATATAACTCCATGGGTATGTCTCCCCCCCCCCCAAAAGGCAAAGGCAGAAGCCGTTGCAGGTTTGCGACTCCATTCACTCTGGCAGCACAACACAGAGCTAGCTTCATGTGAAATGATTTAGCATGCGGAAGAACGGCAGTGTAGGGGAGCGCATCTTTTATGACTGCTGCGGTATCTCAGAGAGAGAGACAAAGTTGCCCCACCCTTTCTGTCTGTACACAGGCATGTCCAGCATAGCTTTCCGAGGGAAGAGGCGGAGCAGCTTGAGGACCTGCTGCTTCCAAGTAACCAGCCTTTTGCGTTGGGTCTCTGTGAAAGCCTGACGTGGAAAGAGAGGCCAGAGAGGACAACATGTAACATTTCAGAACGGCATTGCACCATTACACATCCCACAGAGCTTTCTCCTGTACGCCATTATACAGAAAATGTGTACATTGCACCACTGAGGTTGTCATTATACAAGCAAGTCAAATGCATTTATATAGCACCATTCACAGACAAATGGGGGGGGGGGGTCACCTATTATGTTCTAACACAACACACACTGGCAAAAGAGAAACCACAATTGAGTGTGAAGGTTTTCACCTCGTGCGCCAGACACTTCTCGATGAGCTGAAGATAACAGCTGATGTTCTCCTCGTCTGGCCGTGACACCAGCAGCTGGGTGCACACTGCAACACAAGTCGATAATTGCACGCACGTTACACAGTGGACATAATCGCCACGCCTTTTCCCAGCCCGGCACACCTGCGGCTCCCAGTGACAGCAGAGTGAGGACAGATGGACGCATCCTTCTTGTGGAAGGAAGGAGGACATCATTATGTGGATAAACTGTACAGATGTCAGGCAGAGAGTATGACGTTAAACCTCGGCTTATTAGCACTCGCTGGCTGAGATGGCAAGACATAGCAACTGCTCAATCTGCCTTCATGTACGGCTGTTAACAATTTCAACCTTGCTGGGGTAACATAGCCTTGAGACCTGATGTTGCGAGCTCCCAATACAATTTGCAGCCAAGAATCAGTCTGAAACCCCTCAATTCAAGTGTTTTGTCATGAAGATGGTGCCAACACATTTCAATCAGACATCCTTAACATACAATTGGACTACCTACCATTATCTCACCCAATCTTAAAGTGCAACTTGCAGGTTAACAACCATTGTTGATTAATGTGTTGGAAAATGACAGAAAGGGTACATTTTCAAAAAATGATGCCTTTAAATCCACCACAATAACTTTTACATCCGTTTAAAGAGTTTTATAATAACCACTTAAAAACAACTTGATCCGACGTCACACAGGGTGTTGCTGCCAAGCTATCTCAAGCATAACAACAAGAAATATGGATCACAACACTAGTTTGACACTGATGAGATAGGTAATGTTCATTATTATGGATATGATGGACCATAGCTATATAATTATGAGCCTACCAGGCATCTGCCAGGAACAACCAAGGATTAGAAGAAATAACAGCCAAGCAAGAAATTAATTTATGGTGTGAGAAAAACCAGTGGCAAATTGGACAGCTGTCTACCGTCTAGTTGCCTACCGTAGCCGATGCCGGCTAACGTAAGCATAGCTAATGCTGCTTTTGCAGTAGAATATGCCATTAGATCAGGATATAACTGTCACATAAATTCCTAAACATGGGAAACTTTTAATCTCGAACTACATGTGTAATAGTAGGCAGATATCCTACACTATCTCAACGTGTCGCCAAACTTCACGTCATCAAAACAAAGGGATAACATTGAAGCTGTCGCGAGAAAGGCTGTGAATTATGATAACGGAGGTGCCCCACAACACCACATCATCATGTTTGGAATAAAACCAAGGAGTTTAAAAACATATTGCGGAGAACACAGTATAATGTAGGTCACTGTCGTTATCACTGCTCTGCTATACAGAGACTCACAGACTCACTGTTTTCTCTGAAATGTCGGAGCTACAGTAGTCTACCGTAGGCTAGTCTACTAACTATGCCTCCAGCGTAAGGCCGTCTGTAAAAAGTTAAAGCCCAACTACAAATATGCCTACTGCATGAAAATACAGATTTCAGCACCGCAATGAACTCCTGCAAACTTCTGAAGCTTACGATAGGCCTACCGACAGAAACGCTGCATTCGCCTACCATCGAGTGTCACTTTGATAACTGAGTGGTTAGTTAACATTCACATTCATTTTTGTCAATCCATCAATATTATGGTCGTATAATAATCGTAACAATAGGCATAAGTGGCTGTGGCATGTTGTCTGAAACTAGGCGGGGGTGAAGGGATAGTTTGATCTCACCTCACTCTATGCAGCATGGGAAAAAACTGGATGAAACCACTTGAAGAATCACTTGCGGTGACATTATAGATCTGTCTCTTAATTCAGGTGTCTCAAATGAGCACTGCATTATTTTATTTTTTCTAGTAGATGAAGTTGAAGACCCATCTCTTTACATGTACATGTTTTAAGAGCACTGCTTAAAATGCTGACTTTTTGTATAGTTTTATGTCTATATCTCTTGTAAAACATCTAAAATCGTCCATTGACTATTCAAACATTAATGTCTGAGAATTAATATATTAACCTGCAAGTTGCACTTTAATGTTTAAATTCAGTTAGAGCGCCATGAAAACAAAAAACTTACGCCGTGCTCTGACATCGTCATCTTGGGAAATTCAGCTGGCGCTGAATGGCCTGATTACATTGTAACCGGGCAACAAGCGCATTTGCACTGACTGCTTCCAGAGTGACCATGCTGTTCTCACGGGACCAGAGCTAACATACCTTTACCCATGACCCGCGTGAACTGTCCCGCAATGTCGCCGTCAGAGATGGGCGCTGCCGATGACTCCCCGTCGCATGGCGGGGGATTCTGGGCCTGGAAACCGTCAGAGGCTAGCTCCTTGTCGGCCCCCACCTTGGAGGCCTCTAGCACACCGCCGGTAGGGTCAGAGGTCATCTGAGCCGCGCTGGGCGGGCTGCAGGCTTTGATGGGCGTGATGATAATTTGCTGCAGCTCCTGCAGGGCATTACGCAGGTTCCCCCCTTCCAAAATGTCCTGTAATGTACAGTACAAATAAATCATTTATAACAACATTTTTTTCTTCTTCACAGCTATTTCTGAAGCATGATTTCGCAACAATTTGCATTACCGTTTCCAAAGATTTCAGCACACTTTGCCTCTCTCTGAGTTTCTGGATACTCAGGGCAATCTTGTGTCGTGCCCCTTTAGTGACATTCTATTACAGGAGACATGGAAAATAAAAACGCGTCAAGGAAGCAAGACTTCCTGCGTGGGAAGACTGGACCAATTTGTACAGTTACCAAATAACAAACCTAACCAGCAGCATCCATTTCATTCTAGCAGTTGCAAATGTTCATGTGGCGCCATACAACAATAGGGTGCATTTAATTTCATGCCTCATTAAGAGGTGGTGTGTATCTTCGGGTTTAAGACAGTAATGATCACAACTGATTGCCATGGATGTATGTAGTAATCAAAGGGCGGCCTAAGCGCGATGGAAAGACATAGAACCTGTGATTCCAGGTGTTGCTCTGTGAGAATCATCATCTCCTCATAGGTCATCTGGGAGAAGAGTGAGGCGTACTTATGAAGACGGAGGCTCTTCAACCACGTCGGAACATCTTTGAGCGCAGACCCAAACAACAACAACAAAAGGGGACAGATTAACGAAAACGTTACAGTGCAGGTTAGTGTCCCACCCGGCCTGCTGTTTGCAGTGAACGGACCTTTCATGCCACTGCCGTCTTCCTGGAAGGTGTTGCGTGCGGAGCCCTGCTCGTCCGTCTGCTCGCTGCCCGACGACGCCACACTGCTCTGGGGGGACAGGGGGGCGTGGTCTGCCGTGACGAAGGCCTGGCGCCCCCCCAGGTCGTCCTGGCTGAGCCACTCTGAGCCACAAGCATGGGAGCCGGAAGAAATGAGGGACATGGGCTTCTTCAGGGGGCTGGGCTGCATCTGTCCACCTACACCTTGCAAGAGAGGTCATTCGTGGAGTTTTAGGGATGTTAGGGATACAGATGTTTAAGCAACAATTTGGACCATAGTCGATACCGATGTTGGTGAAATACTGACACACAACTGACATTAGATTTCAAAACCTACATGTGCACACATCACCCATTGTCCTTTTGCGCCATGCCACAGTTGTGTCCAGCCAGTGGTATAAGCATTTAGCCAGCGCAAATGGTATACGACATGGCCGTCATATTTGTTGATTGCAGTCAACAAGGCATATATTGGCCAATATATTGATGCATCCATACTGAAAATACTGATTGCAGAGCAGAGAATGTGTCGACTGATTTAAGACCTGAAAGCAGTGCTCTATCTGAACCTATTTTACAATCGTATCCATGTGGCCGTTGATAGTGAGCGGGGCAACAATGACCTGTGTTATTGCTGATGATGGGCGAGGACATCCCGCCCGGGAAAGGCACGTGTCCGTTGTGCCCTGCTGGAGACGTGCAAGAGGAGGGGGACTTGTCGTGCCACCCGTGGCCCGGTTCCGGCGCCTCGGCAGAGCCGGGCCATTCGTCGGAGCCCTGGCGCGGGTGGTAGGGGCTAGAGGGGGCCCGCGTGGAGGGCGCGTAGCCACTCGACAGATGCTCCTCTAGGTGGTTCAACCACATGGCCAGAGAGGTGCGATCTTCCAGGGTGGTGGCGGGGTGGATGAGGGCGTAGGACAGCAGCTGCCTGCTCTCCTCCACAAATAGGCTGCTCTCGATGGTGTGACTCAACACCTCCTGCAGCAGCTTCATGTACTCGCACTTTGCCTCGCTGTTGCGCGGCTGCAGCAGAGGCAGGTGCGACAGTAGCAGGAACACCACCTTTTCCTTGGGCTCCTGGTGCCACTGGTTAACAACGGCTAGTGGGGGAGAGAGACGAGAATGATTGATATGGGCAATCACGCACAGTGTGCGTTGTGACATGCGCGGCCAATATGTCCAGCTACCTGCGTTATTAGCCTCCGCTTCCAGGATGTGGATCTCCGTGCAGTCAGCCAGCCAGTGCTCCAGGCAGATGTGCAAGAAGCGCGCCTGGGTGCGGGAGACCCTCTTCAAGAGGGACAACAGCGCCACCGTCTGTTCACACTCATTCCAGCCCTTGAACCAATCCGTCAGAATGCTTACCTGGTCGCGGAACATCATGGCGCGTCTCCTTTTGAAAGGAGAGCAGGAATATTTGGGCGGTGAGGGGGGATAGCGGGAAGAGTGCTTCTTTATCGCACACAGAGCGTCACTTAAGCCCCGCACAGCGGGAGCTCCTTTGGAAAACTGTCCTGGGATCCCCTCGAGACTGGAGGGTCCCTCACATGGTTCAGGTGCAGGGTTGACTGCAGATGTCCGTCCAGCTCAGAGTGTTTGGGTGGGGTTCTACGTGTCAAGGGTGGAAGAACGGTTGTATTGCAGTTAGTATAAGCATCAATGTCACATCATCTGAGCCCCAATTAAGATCATTTGGAACAGTTGTTTTTATTAGTTCTGTCTAGAGGTATTTACCCAACATGATGACTAGCTGCACACAGATATAGAACTAAATAAATGTACTATAATGAAATTATATCCATGGCTCCAGACTGCAACCATTTAGTCACATTTTGCTTCCATTTTTTGAGACCCCCCCCTTTGTTCTTTTTTTATATGAATGTGTGTGTTGCATGTTGATTGCAAGTGGTGAAAATACATTTTGTGCTGGTGCTCCTAAGGTTTTCTGTAAGAAACACCAATGCAACTTGGAGAGTCTGGAGCCCTGATGTCATTTAGATGCACAATTTCAAATCATGGAAGCACAATACTTGAACAGTATTAGTGTTTCACCATACAATCCCTTTGTTATTAGCTAGTGGTTTTGAGAGGAAAAGAAAGAAAAGAAGAAAAATAAACATTTGAACCATATTGTATTCACCTGCACACATCCTATTGTTATGTACATGCAAGGGCGCATGTGCAAGGAACCATAGTAACACTGGTCTGCGCCCTTTGGCCAATGAACCCACACTAATGTAAACGGAATACAAAAAAAGAGCCATGTGCAATGCAACACAAGTACATTTAAACACCCAACAAAACCATAAACTGCTAAAAATGTAATAATTTGAAAGATGTTTAAGTTTAGTTTAAAAAGTTTAATGTCCAGCTCACTCAATACATTATAATTTGTATATATTGTAAATATATTCAAGTACTGTATATAATTTCAGGTCTTTATGTTAATGACATATTAGAGCATACATTATATTAGAAGCCATAACACCTGCATGTACGTATACACTACTATGGTATGGCTAACTCTTGGGAAACATTACATGCAAAACAAGGCCAATGTAACATGCTGGAATCTTGATAAGTGTAGAAGGTCTGATCATATTTCAATAAAGTCAGGTTGGAAACTATCACTAGGTAATTCTGACATTATTATTAAAATGTTAGTTTATTAGATATTATGTAAATTATGTAAATATCAACATTCCCTATTAGTGAATATCTCAGTGCATAACTATTCAAACTATCTAGAGAACAAAGGCTATTCATTTAAGGCAGGTGGCCAAACTAGAAAACTATTTTATATGTAACTGCTAACGTTAATTTGCCAGGTCTTTCTAGCTAGCTGCTTCAAATATTATGACTCAAACAAGGTAAAAATAAACAGTGAATACGCCAGTCATTAGTTGTAAGAGCTGTGAACAGTGCCCTGTATTTATAGCATCTAATCGTGATGCAGATTATCTACCGGTACAACTGTGCCGAAGTAGAACACATATCTAACTAGCTACGGTACATGCCAACACCATCGCGTTCAACCACTACAAATAGTACAACATTAACAATAGTCGCTTTTAGCTCACCTACCTGTAGGATTTCGTGAGGGTAATTTGTCATCAGAGATATCCCAGCACGGGGAAATGTATTATGAACTGAATCTAACTAAGTAGACTCGGTGTTTGCTTCTAGCATTAGCTCTTAGTTAGCTGGTAGCATTAGCATGATCGGCCTAGTCAGTGATGAGATTCGAGATTTGTATTGTTTTTCGTTGCTGATGGTATGCCCACGTTCTCTTTGACTATTTTAGTATTTGCGATGCAAATATAGTCCCACAAATATATCGTCATATGTTGCTTAATAAAGTTTACAGAATAATAATTACTAGTTAACAGACATTTCGGTTGTTTACCTTTGAGAATTGGCACATAGCGAGCTAAGATACCGTGGTACTGAATCGTTCTGAATAGCTAGCTGTCGCCAATGGATCTTCATATAAACAGCTAAATCATAGCACTAGCTTCTTAGCTAGCAAGTTTGCTTATAACGTTGGATGCATGCAATAACGTTAGCTTAGCTGGGAACGGCGTTGAATTCAATCCAATGCGTGGTATTCGACGACCGTATTCCTTTACAGCAACGTGTTTCCGTAATATTAAACGTATTTACTATAAGAATGCGTGTACACAAATGTTTATTATTACAATACAGAAAATTGGGAGAGTACGCCTGGTGAAATCGACTTCGATTTAGAGTTGACGTAATACGTGAATTCAACGTCATACGTTTGGGCGGTACAGTAGGCCTACGGTACCGGTAGGCTTTTCTTTTCCACCCCCCCATATTGATAAAGTGTCGTTTTTGTCAGATGAAATCATAATCTTTATACTTTTATATTAAGATTGAATGCAGCCTAAATAGACCCGTTTAAATTATATTAATATTGAACATGACAAACGTGAGCATTTCAGCTGTTGAATATTAACAACTAGGCCTATGCAAACATATAGGCTACTAGAATAGATCAATTCCTATATTGGTTGATATCATAATATATGTGATCCACAAATCTAGTCATAGAACTTAAACTGGCCCTACCGTCATCTAAATATGGGAGGATCTGAAACGTTGTGCGCCTGCTTTGTAGAACCTACATGACAGTGGTAAAGAATTACTTCTTCGTATTACAGTTACCTCTTCTTCAGACTAAAGACGATAACACAAGGACCCGTTTGATAATGGTATGAGAGCTTTGAATTTGCTTGCATTTTTGAATAGGCCATAGTTTAATATTATTATTTAAAAAAGTTAAGTTAACATTTTAATGAATCTACCATCACCCCACAACCACACAGGAAACCGTTTTTTCTATGATGCAATTTTATATCCTGATCAACTTGACAAAAAAAGACTCCCTTTAAATGTAATTGGTCCTAAAATGCTTTTGTACAGTTAAGGATGTAACATACTAATTATGTTTTAATAGTATAGGAGGCTATAGGCCTACTCCTTGCTCAGTCTCCAGTATCTAACATTTTTAACCAGGCCATTTACTCATTTTATTTCATAACAGTCGAGCTCTCTGGTTGTCTGTGAAGTGGATGACAATTTGAAAGAAAAATTGAGGAAGTTTAGATTCCGAAAAGAAACCAACAATGCTGCCATGCTAAGTGAGTAGACCTAAAAACATGTTTTTTTTATGTTGCCGTGCAAACAATGCTTTAAAATGACAACTATACTATTACTATTATTATTATTATTATTATTATTATTGTTATTATTATTATTATTATTATTATTATTAATAATAATAATAATAATAATAATTTAGTTTAATGCTAAACTGAAATAATAATAATAATAATAATACTATTTTCTTTTTTCCCACAGTAAAGATAGACATGGAGAAACAGCTTGTAATTCTGGAAGAAGAGTATGAGGCTAGTATATAAACATTTGTGGTTTACTACAGATGCAATATTTGAAGTGAATAACAACTAAAAGTTTTGTATCTTTTAGGACATTTCATTGGATGAGCTAAGAGATGAACTTCCCGAACGCCAACCCAGATATCCTCACAGAAAATGTGTCTCTTAGCTTTCAAAGGGAATAATTGTCGTCATATGTTATTATCAAAATAATATGAACAAATGTTGAGTTCCTTAACAATAATGCACATTCATTGTCTACAGCTACAAATATGTCCATGTGGATGGTAGAGTTTCCTACCCTCTGTGTTTCATATTCTCTAGTCCAATGGGTACGAGAATTTATCGTTTTAATATTGAAACAATGCTGATCCGTGTACAATTCTTTACAATACTTCAAACGGCATTTTTTTATCATCACACTTTTCAATAGGGTGCAAACCTGAGCAACAGATGATGTATGCAGGCAGTAAGAACCAGCTGGTCCAAACTGCGGAACTCACAAAGGTGAATGTCTTAGCTAATATTTTAAACAGACATAATCTGATTTGAATACCCTAAATTATATGTGTATGAGTCAATTGTTGATTAGGCTCATTATATTTTCTGTCAACCTCAGCAGAAAACCCTGCATTATGCATTATTTTGCTCTCACTCAGTTCAAATATGTATTTTGTCTTGTCAGATCTTTGAAACCAGAACCACTGATGACTTGTCAGAACAGTGGCTGAAGGACCAGCTAGCCTTTTTCCGTTAAATAGGCCTACATCCTCCAACAATTTAATTCTGTCCTTTTATTTTTGTATTTGTATTGCTTGTAGATTTACTGTAGCCTATTTGTATTGCTACTGAGATACTGCTCACCTCCAATCTCGTCAGAGGGAGTCACACATTTGGTTTACCATAGTTTTTATTTAGTAATAAAAAAAGAATCTACAAATTCCCTTTAGGCAACTTATTATTTATTATTATATACAGGAGAGATCACAACAATGTGTACAGTACATTATAATATTTGTTTGTATAATATCTGCTAGTCTACCACTATAAGACTGTTTACCATTTCTTGATTTATCAGTTAGATTACCAATTTATATAAAGAAGTAGGTTACAATTTGAATGTGTAATTAGTTCAAATTCATGTAGACCATCAAAGCACTATTAATAATAAACATCAATTTTTAAAATAGGTTCTCCTGTGAAAATAGGCAAATGTGTGCAAAACAGGGTAAAATAGGAAATAAAACTGCAACCTTAACCGTAAATTCAGCAGTAGGCTACTATCTTCCTTTTACCATATAATACCGTAAATAATGCAGTACAAAACTGTATTTTTTATGAAATATTTTCTGGCAACCACAGCTGCCAGTTTTTTAAAGTAAAATGTACGATTTATTTTTTACAGTGTATATGTTCAATTTGGTAGGTGTTTTTTAGACTGACAAATGTATTCAATTTCTTAAGTGTTTCATTTAGATTGGTTAAAAATGTTGATAAAGATTTTAACTTTTGTTTTTATATTTTATCACAAAAACTGATAGTACTTATTTATAAATATTATATAGCAGAGGTAAATATGAACTAGATATATGATTGTTTACTTTATCCCAATTACAAACAAATGATATTTACATACATTTTTGTGACTGTTGATTTTAAACCCAAATTAGGCTGAGTCCACCTGACCTGCAAGCATTGGCTGAGTAACAAAAATATGAACACCATACAAAAGGTTAAAGGACAAGTATTTTTGATTCTTGAGTCAAACTTTGCTCCATAATTGATAGAGAGAAGAGAGAGACAAAAGAAGATAGGCAATCCATTTAGGCCTAACCACTTTATTTGGGTGCATTCCACTTGCATAATCCACTTGATCAATTGACATTTACAGACAAGACCATAATCAATCATTAGAGCCAGCAGGATCAGCCTGGGCCGGGGCACATATCTTGGATTATGCATAGGTCTACCTCGTGTTTCAAAATTTTCTACAATTCCGGTAGGCTACTGGTAGCTGAGAACATTGTAAATGGTTTGAATAGGCTACTGACGAACAAGTTTACCAATATACAATAAAGTGGGAGCAGCTAATAAACTACATCCCTTTCCATTAGCAGTTCACATTTGTCGACTCTACATGAAGGCCGGCTTATAAAAGCTATCTGCAGATGTGATATTTTCAGGTGGATACACTGGTGGAGGTATTCAAAAAAAGCAAATAAATCAAGTACTATATAACATGTTACTGAAGTGTGTCAAACGAGAACCTCCACTCAATTGCAAATTGGGTCAACGGCCACTGGAGGCGATGGTCGGTGGCGCGTAATGGAATGTAGCCTGCACAATATTTTACGAAGGAGCTTTTGACACTGAAGAAAAACCGAACGGTGATCTAAAACTTTTGGGTCGGCAGACTCAAACAGGCGTTAACAATTATTTAAAATATCTGAAAAAATATACATTGGATTAAGCAGTAGTTTGACAATGCATTCACAAAATTACTTAAATTGTCACGCGATTTAGGCCTCTACTCAACATCTGTTTACATGCCTATATACTATGATTCCGTTTTCCGTTATTATACCTTACAACCACTGAATGACAGTAAGAATCACCAGACTGACTTCCCTTGACAGACACTAGCTTTCATTCTAGTGAACATAGATTAATCATGTAGGCATGGTGTTTTTATTCGTGTTTGGGAAAATAATTTGAATTACCACAGCACCGTGGTGTTATACCAACAATAAAAATATGTATTCAGTTTTCTTTACAAAAAAAGTTCTCTGGTATTTATTTGTGTCAGATACATAATGCATTACCATGTGAAAACCTAGAACAATGACAAATTTGAACCTTGCTTATAAGATTCATTACAGGAAAGTCCATCTCACTAATAGCAAGTATACTCTAAGTCTTCAAATCAAAACATGAACAGCATTATGTAGACACATAAATGTCCACAGTTATCCAAAAATCCATGCCAGCCCCGATGAGAAGCATTACCCGTGTATCTATTTGTCATAATCAAGAAACGCTCCTCCCTGCCAGAGCTGGCTCTATGGACAAGAGCATCGTGACTACGCCCGTCGTCGGGGCATCTTATTCGCTGTCGCTGGCGTTGCTGGAATCAGAGGCTCGCTCGCTGCCGCTGCGAGCTGCCGCCTCAGAGTGTTCGCTGCTGTGGGCCGGCGAGGCTCCGCCCCCTGCCCCTCCCCCATCCTCGCTCCCGCTGCCCTCCTCATGTTCCTCCTGCTCCTCCTCCTCCAGCTCCTCCTCCTCCTCCCCGCTGCTCTGGCCCGCTGCATGCTTGGGCTCATTGTCGCCGCTGTCCACCTCCTCCTCCTCCTCCTCATCCTCTTCCTCATCATCGTCACTTCCGAAGATCTCCTCCTCGTCGCGCATCTCCCTGGTCCTCTCCTCGCCGCTCTCGCTGCCACTGCCTTTCCTCCTCTGCTTCCCCTCCTCATCCTCCTCCTCCCGGCGCTCCTCATCCTCACGCTCGGAATCGCTGTCCGAGTTCTCTGCCTCGCTGCCGCTTCCCTTCTCCTTGTCGTCGCCTGGACAACCAACCAACCAAACGTTACTTATGTAGCACAAGTCATAACAGCAGACGCAACTCCTAGTGCTAAACACTGTAGGAGTAAACTAAACCCGTATTTAAGTTAATTAGAGGAATTATCATCGAAAATAGAAATATCATAAAAACTACACAACAACCACATTATGACTAGGGATGGCACCAATACGATACTGAAATGGGAAATCGGTCCGATACTGACTTAAAGAGCTGAATCGGTATCTGTGATAATTGGAAAGTTGTAACCGATTCATGGGACTGATCTAATTACATTCATTTACACACGTAGGTCTACTGTCAAGCATCAGCCATGTCTAGCCTACCTAGGCCACACTATAAGCAGCAGGTTTATAAAATGCATACTAGTCATAAAATAGAAATTGGCTGTCATTTACTTTTCAAATTAAATTAAAACTTAATTTAACACTGGAATCGGATCGGCACTCGGTATCGGCCGATACCCAAAGTGCCGGGATCTGTATCGGGGCTGAAAAACTGCATTGTGCCATTCCTAATTATGACGGTCACACCGTTGGCTATGCAAATATATAAATACAGAAAGAAACAAATGAACGCCCAGCTGACCAGAGTCCTGCAGGTCTTTGTCCATGTCAAGGTCTTCCTCCTCATCCTCGGGCTCGTGGTTCTCCAGCTGAGCTTTGCGTGCCTCCTGAGGGGGAGAAGAGTGGCATGCGACCGTTAGCTTACGCCTAGCGCTGCCGCCTGTGTCTCATGTATATTAGCACCGCAAGGGGCGTACGGGTGAGTGGCACACTGACCTGAGCTTCAAGCTCCTTCTCATTCATGTCTCTGTGCTTGCACACCAGCACCGCGTTGGTCGTTGACTGGGCTCCTGCCTTCGCTCGTCTCTTACTCAGACGCACCCTGCAATGCAACACACACACACACACACACACACACACACATTATGGACGTGCTGAACTGCTTTGGTTTGTTAAGCGAGAGCAGACAAGGCTCTTAGGGCTCATAGGGTTACCTGGTCTCCAGCTCGTTGTAGTAAACACCATCTCCATCTCTGAAGATGAAGAAGTAGTTCTCTTCATAGCCTTTGCTGGCTTTGTTCTTGACATTCCAGTTGTATTCCCTGGCTATCTTATAGTCGTACCTAAGACACACACACAAACCAATACAATACGTGTCAAGGACTGCATGTCAGCAACCTGAATGATCAAGAAATCAGGTCTAAGAAATGTACTTACAGTTCTTCTGGCATGTAATCCAGTTCCTCGTCTACATCTCTCTTACGCTTGCGGAGTGTTTCCTCGTTGGGCAGGAAGTAGGCCACAAACTGGTTTCCTTCTTCATCCATCATACCTCTGTAACATGAAATGATGATGCAAGAGACAATGGTTAAAGGTTGTACAACATACCATATTTTAAACATTAATAAAGCAGCAAACACTTTGCTATGTAGTGGAGTAAATTGCTCTACAACGTAGAAAATGACTAGAGTAATAATGTGCCCTGAGAAGAGAATGACATTACACTGTGTGTTGTAATCAGAGCCCCTCTGGTCTTTGTTGTCACTGACATGCATGTGTGGCCCATGAAGCCTTTATATTGATCTGAGATGCTTAGTGCGACATCTAGTCGCAGTGTCATACAGAGCCAATTTAAAAACAGCATCATGTCTACCGAATACGCATTAAATACACGCACGTACGTACGCATGCACGCACGCACACACACACACCTGATCATGGCCTGAGACATCATATCAACTCCGGCGGTTGCCGACATGTCTTTGGGAGCAGGATCAGAGTCAAATATGACCTGGGCGCACGGGTTAATCCACATCTGGGCAGGACATAAGAATATACACAGTCTTAATATACAGAACAATAGCACAACTTAGGCTTAACTAAATAAACGCTTTCTTGTGAAAGCTACAATTAAAATGGACATTTTTCTCCACGTTAAATGACACTACTGACATATTATATGACAGTAAAAATGTATACAGAAGTATGACTAGAAACAAAAATGCACTGTAATACTAGATGCTATGAACAGTGTACAGTGTGGATATTTATAAAAGAACAATATTTTTGACATGTGCAGCTGCACCACTGTATAATAAGTATAATACGTATCAGAACACTCACCTTAAAGTCAGGGAAAACAGGAAGCACCTCCACAGGTGTAACTCTTGGTTTACTGTAGTGCTGCGCGATCTGGGGACAGTTTAACACTCCTTTAATTATTTTAACCACGCACAGCTAGTGATGTTGACTGAAATGTTTACATTTAGAGCAACATACTAGAATAAGCACATATTTGTGGGTGGGTGGGATTAATATCAAAGCCTTACATTGTATTTCACAAAGCATTCAGTGAGACAAATGGCCTGTATATGGTTCTGCTAAGGTCAGCCAGGTGACATTTTCGCTCACCGATTTCTGTGCATCCTCAAACGTTTTCTCTATGGCAGAGATCTGGCTGTCTCTATCCTTGTAGATCTCTTCTTCTGTGAATTGTTGTTTGACAGAAACTCCAATCCTAACAACATAAGAGTGAGATTAGAGAGACAAGCATGCAAAACATATCATAATCATCATCGATTAATGTAATGAAACAAAAGACCACACCCAACTGGTCAAATTAACTTACTTTACTTCCACCTTCTCATTAGAAACACCATATCTGTTAAATTCTGTAGAAATGTACTCCGTTTTTCTCATCCATGGTACAACCTTGGCATGCTGCTGTGACCTTCACAATGCAAATATACCAAAACAAACCATTAACCAGTATAAACACATAAATCTAACATTGTGTATATTTAGTCTTATTTACCTCTTTGAACTGGATGGCGCCTGGATGTCCTCTTCCAGTAGCTTTTCATCAGCTGGGTCCAGGAGAACTGTGGATTTGATAAACCAATTCAGAGTACCGTAGAGAATAGATAGCAGTTGATAATGTGCTGGTAACAAATGGAGCAAATTGCAAACAAAGACTCACTGCTGGGGTCAATGCGGTAGGTATCTGGATTGATGAGATCAATGGTCACCCCAAGATCTGGTTCGGTTAAGAGCTCATGCTTGTGCTGTTTCTCTAGAGATGTGGCTTTGTACTGTACAAACCTGCCAAAAGCATATAACTATATAAATACCGCCAAAACAGATAATGAAATGTCAAGCCATGTCAGCATCTGTCAATGACTTATATAGAGTCTGAGGGAATGGAAGACTTTCAGTACCTATGCTGGTCGAATGGATATGTGATAAATTTAGGGTCAAACGGGATGTCTGGGAGGCTATTACAATATTTCACCCGACAGACGACTCCCGACCTATCATGGGAACAAAGAAAAATACTTAATATTCACGCTATATCAATATCTAACTGTTAAAAGAAACTTCACTAAAATGCACAGAAAACATTGAATTAACCTACCTTTCTGGGACAGTTCTGTGAGATGAACTTCTACTGAAAAAGGAGAACAATGCATGTTAACAATACGTATACAGACCGTTAGTTGGTTACCTACCGTACTTTATAACCATTGGGTTCACAATTTCTTTGGGTGTCAAGGTGCGCGCAAATTATGCCATCTAGTTAACAGTCTTTTTATTTGAGCTAGTTAGACAATGATTTTCAGCAAAAATTAACTGTACAGTCCAATGTATGGTGAAAATGCTGCTAATACAGTACCCAAACATAAATGAAAGAAATATGTATGTACCGGTACCGTACGGTACTTATTAGTAGAGCTAGCTAGCTAGTTCTATGGTGCGATGTAACGTTTTACCTGTGGCCGTCTTCTCGCTGCGCTTGTGACTGAATAGTTGGAGCCATGCTCGAGACAAGTGGCTCACAACCGTCAATTCAAATTATTAAATTATTTGATAAATCCTAAATATGTAAACTTTACACTCCCAATGTGTACTAATGTTTTCTGTTCCCGGTGACCCCGGTATTAAATTGATAGTCACAGAACGCCCTGTTACAGTAATTTCACTGGGGCGCCCCCTACTGTCCTGGCATGTATTAAATGGATTATTTAAACAGTTGTGTAGGCTATTTGTTATTATGCGTTTTGTATATTTTAGAACCTTTGTATATGTATGTAAAGTTATATTTAGTTATATAAAAACAAAAATAAAGCAACGAGCACCAATTACACATTTCATGTATTGTCTTTACAGATATTGGCTACTCTACCATTGGAGTTTCAGCAGACAATGCTTCCATATTATCTGGAGTAAGATCAAGACCACTAATTAATTCAGAAAGCTAGGCACTTCCTAATGGTTCACAACGCTTGTTTTGCCATTGCACCCACAAACAGATCACCAAATTTTAAATTCAGTGCAACCTCAGCCATTTCATGCGCAATTTAGGTTTGCAAGGATTTGTTGCCCTCTTCTGGGCCTGATGGTGGGTTAAGAGGTCGGTCTGATAGGTTTGATAGGTTGAATAAGGCATAATGATAAATTACCTCTGTAGATCTAGTATGTATATGTTACTGTTATTGTGTGTGTGTGTGGTACCGTATTTCTCCACAAAACAGCTTGTTAATCAGACATTTAGCAAATAACCTACATAAATAATCATATTTATTCAGCACAGTAAAACATGTAGCTATAACATGTAGCTATACTGTGTACAGCCTCTCTCACATTACATTTTACAAACTCAAAGCTGCATGTTTTGATGTGCAGCAAGCCAGACCGCTGTGGTATAGGCTTCGCCTCCCATGTAGAGAAAAACAAATATTCAGTTTATTGAGCATTCCATCTATTACAAACAATTTCATTATAGTTTATACATATTGTTAAGAACAGTCATATTTTGATTACTGTATTCACCCTCCTCATCTCTAACAAACTTACATAAAAACTAAAATATTCAAAATACATGCATTTTTGGCTCAGATAAACAAAATAATATACAAAGCGCATACATTTACATATACTGTATGTGCAACCACATTTTTACAATTTATGCTTTTGACTGAAAGTGTTTAATAATGCTACATAGGTGAGAAAGACATCTTCATTAAAAAATCACCTATGTTTGAGTTGTTTCATTACTGCCACTTCAACTTTGCATCCACTTAGCATTCAAAGTGGGTCTGCTTTCAGAAATGTTGATAAGTACCATGCACTACAATGCACCAGGCAAACAGTGCAAAAGAAAAACAGTAAATTACATTTTTTTTATCACCATATTTAAATTGGAGTCATAGCTCCAGAGATCATCTGTGTGGAGATGCCTTTCATTTCCTTTCTCATGACTCCATCTGTCTTTGTAAACTGGCATCAACTCTATGGTGAAAGTCAATGGACATGATTTAAACGTTTAAATGTATTTGAGTTACATATGACTAGTACTAGTGGTCAAAATGTATCTATGCTATCCACTACACCAATAAAAAATATTATAGTCAAAACAATAACTGCAAATGTAAACAATACAATATTTTAGAAAATGTGAGCTGCAGTTTAATAAATATGTCCCAGAGGCAACTTATGAGAAACCACACAAGTCAGGAATCTCTCACCTGTTAAATGTGTAAAGCATCTGGAACTGGTCATCTGTAAATATCCTATAAAATTTAAATAATAATTATTTGAAGTGCTTACTGCATTGTGTTTAAAAAATCTCATTACTAATAAACAGATAATTGTGAAATTTATTTACAATTCAATAATTATCTGTAGCAACTTTGAGTATTAAGGGGAAGATAAAGTAATTATCTGTAGCAATTTACAATTAGTACAATTAGTATTAAGGGGAAGATAGGGTTAAACATCGTGGATGCTTCCCTTCTAGCTAGAGTCAACACACCAGCATATCAATAACATGTATGCCCTTATCACTTACCCATCTCCCCACTGGTAGAACGCCCTTTCCTGGTAGAATATGCACACAAAAAGCCAAACACTTATCGTTTCTACCCAGAAGATAACAAATAAGAACCATAGTGATGAGAGCAGGACTTCACACAACATGACCGAGTTCTGCGCAAACTATAGAGAAGATAAGTAGGTTAATACTACTACATGTTTGGCCTTTGTTCGGAATTCGTTTACCACAGACTAATGTAGTTTTCATATCATAGGTTACATTGACTCAACTAAACAGGATAGGCAGGACATGCTTTTTAAAAATATACATACTACTGTATTGTATAGTAGTAAAAACCTAAGTTAACCTAACCTGCTATGTCAACATAACATTGATGCTGTTTACAGCATCAAAAGCCTGCTTACAGGTACGGTGCCGTACTGTGTACCGTACGGTAGCAAACATTGTTATAGCCAAGCTCAAATAGTTATCGATACTCGTTTCAAATATATGACAACTAATTGCATTATAGTGCTTTGCTAATACTTATAGTTACAATATTTTACTAGAAAAAGCATTTAGCTTTTTCTTACCAACGACGTATGATCAGGTTGTTGTAATTGTTTATTTACATTCTGTCAGTCACAGGCGTTTCCGGTTGAAGGACACTTCTTCTCGGCTCACTGCAACTCAACAACTTTAAGGTGCATACCTCCCCCTACTGTACACACCTACTTCGTATTCCCTTCAAACTTGTGTCCCTGAAAAAAGCATATTGCTTCCATTAAAAGATCCTTTCTGATGCTCCTTATCACCTATGAGCAATCATTTCACATTATTGTACATAGGGTTTATTTGATTTGTATAGTGCCCAGTTCAACTCTTAAGCTGCCTGGTATCCCATAGCATAGAACATATTAAATAATGTAATATAATTAATGATTAATTATTTAATTATTAAAACAAATATATATTAATATTAAATACATATATTTAAATCTATATACAGTATGCCATATAGTGCACTAATGAAAACATTATAGCCAAAACAATAACTGAAATATTGCACACTGCAAATATTTTAGACAATGCAAACACTAAATATTTATCATTGGATGAAAAAGAAAGAAAAAAAAACATTATACTAAAATTACTTTATTACAGCTGATTCTGTTTAATATCCCTCTTCCAACATAATGGTAATCATAATTATAATACAAACAAAATAGTACATTTGATCCTAGTATATTCTTGTTTAATGAATCTTTTATACACAATTTAAATCCTTTTTGTATTTTTCATCTCCTTTGTAGCATTTAATGTTATCTTTCAGACATTCAATAACATATCATACCATCTATACATTTTAATACAGGTTATATACTGGTACTGCTGTGCCAAGGAAGAACACTGACATTTTTTAAAGAAAGGTATTCTTTGCCTGACACCATTTTTTCAAGCCGCCATGGCCACTTGACCAGAAGCAACAGGTTTTTGAGTACAATATGTTTCATGTCATCAGCCCAATGACAATGCTCCAAGAAAGCAAAGTCATGGTGTCTGGGCTTGGCAATTCTGGCATGGCACAGTGTTTGACCATTTACAGTTGCCATCTTCCATTCAGCACTGCTAAATGCTTTTGGTCAGTAGGACGACAGCTGACATCAACGTTAAAATGTATATGACAGAATGAACAGATTTAGAGAAATTCCATATTTTATGCATACAATTAACCAGCCTCACACAGTAGACACAAAAATTAGCATGTGTGCATAAAACCTAAGGTTGGCATTACGCAAGTATGTTTTGGCCTGACATTCAAACCATTGCCATTGGCTTTAGACTGAGGAAATACCCCAAAAATAATAAATAAGCCTATTTATTTTTTTAACTCAATTACAAAAAGATCAAGATATACTGTAATTTTTTAATAAAAACACCACC
This sequence comes from Amblyopsis rosae, assembly GCA_025399935.1. Taxonomy (NCBI): domain Eukaryota; kingdom Metazoa; phylum Chordata; class Actinopteri; order Percopsiformes; family Amblyopsidae; genus Amblyopsis; species Amblyopsis rosae. The sequence continues at coordinate 1,304,374 of JAODTR010000005.1, read as the reverse complement.
AGTTTATGTTAAAAAAAAAAAAAAAAAAAAAAAAAGGCATACAAAGCAAATATATATATATATTTCTGAAGGGGTACACACACAATAATTCCATCTCTGTAGGAAGAGACCCTTTCCAACCATGTTTACACACAGTATGATATGAATTGTTTCAGCACGACATTCATAACAATCAAGCATCTGAATGGTTATAATTGTAGTGGCTCCAAATGAGTGTGGAATAAGAAGTTAAATACGTTGTTTGAGAAACAGCAAAGCCAATGTGAAATGCGAGTGGCTTTAAAAAACTACAGCAAAGTCATGCAATTGAAAGACAGACACAAACCACTATCTTTCAGAAGATATGTTTTCAGACAGAAAATCTCAGTTAATAATTTCCTTGTGAAGCAAGTTTAGGTATAAAATGTTTCTAAATTTCAAAAATCATACAACATATTAACATAACTCCAGCATGGAGATTGTTAGGTTTAATATTTATGCATAATGACCTTTCAACACCTGTTTAATGTTTCAACAGCTGCAAATTACCTGTATGGAACAAAAAATTGGCTTTTATAATTTCAGTTTCAGCCATCACTCAAAATAATAGTAACACTTCAGAGAAACATTTGTTCTAGCCAACAGTTAAGGGGTATTGAATTTGTCAACTATGTGCTTTGCTGCATTTCCTTTTAAAAAGAGGCTTAATGTACTGCAATTACCTTATAACAATGAAATGTGCTTGATTCACTCACAATTTTACTATGTATATTGTTTCATTCTACTGGGAAAATCTGTTTTCCCCAATACATAAACCTCACATCACACCAACATGGCTACACACACTGAACAGCGACCTAGACTTATTAAACTTGAAAAATATGTGTAATATTAATCTAAAGTATAATTTAAAGTAGTTATTTCTAATAAATACTTTTGACAGACCTAATTGTATGAATATGGTAGCCATGGTAGATGGTAGTGTTGCAAGACAATTATTTAGGTGAAAGTTGTGGTATCTTGGAAACACAGACTCAAGACTTCAAGTAGAACGCAACATAATATCAATCACTCAGCAAGTTATTAGCCTTGCTGAAACTAGCCCTATTGTTTTGACATGTTGCTATTGTGAGTTGAGACATTTAGACAGGTTACTAAGCCTGCTGTGATGGTCTAGACAATTCCTTTAAAGAAACTTCTGTAATAATGACTATGAAATATGATCGATCTATCCTGTAAAATGCATTCCACAGCCTCAAAGTCTGATCAATTAATTTACAATCATCCTTAAAAAGGCACAGAACAGAATCAACACTAGTGATGTTTCTGGTCACAGTATGAACGTTGGGAAAGCAGAACAATTAAATCCTCTTAATATAAAATCTCTGATTAAATTTACACTTGTCGAAATCCCCTACATAAACAAAACAGGTCTTCTGGGGTATTTCTTGGCTGTTTCCTCATCTTAGGTGGATATCAACATAATCATCCTCTGCATGTAATAGTGATAAAAATTATTAAACAACAATTTGAACATATATTCAGCTGTATAAAGTGCTTTGAAAAGGCAGCAGTTATAAAAAGGCACTAATAAAATCAACAGAATACAAGGCAACTGAATCTCGAAGTGTACAATTATGCATTCACAAGCTCCTAAAAGCGGTTCCAAAAAAAGTACCTTCCACATTTCTCACTCAAAATCAGATATCCAATTACATGATCTAGTCAAATTACTGTTTCTCAGACATCTATGTCCTATTAAGCAGTTTAACATTCCAACATTACTGCAGACACACAGTGTGAATAACACATTTCATAATGGGACTTTTCAACTAAAAATGCTGGTGTAGAAAAAAAGAAATATGCATTTGTATTCATCTTAGAGTACAGATGAAATACAAAATATACCTTAAACAGGTAGTTCAAAATCACATTTCTAAAAAGGCACAGATTCCTAACAGAACTATTCTAAGCACTAAAGATTCATTTATTTGGCTCTGGACTAGCAAAGTCTCATTTTGGCTAATGGAAAGGATCTTAACAGAGAAAAAGCCATCTAACTCATCCTCAAGACCATTACAGCAGGCTAGCATCCAGACAGCAAGGTGTCTTCAGATGGACTTCAGACTGTTTGGGCATTAAGTTAAGTGGGATGCGGTGGACTGCTAATGAGCAATATTAACGATGAACAGTGAATCTGATAATGCATTTCTGTAGCCATGTAGTAAGACACATGTCAAAAGGCTTTATTTGAGTTTTTAAAGTGAAAACCGAGAATATAATATCTGTTAAAAATGGATCATTTGGACTGGAGAATTTAAAAGAAAAGAGTGGGGCTATTTGTGGACTTGTTTACGTAAAAGCAAATAAAAAAAACAAAGACGTGATCTGATCAACTGCTTTGAGAAGGGGCTGTTCCTCCGGCACCCTCTTTTAACCTGAGCAACATTAACGTCACCACGCATCCACGTGTACAGAGGAGAGTTGCCGTTGCAGGGCACAGACTACACTTGGTTCACTTGGCTGGGCTCCAAGTCCTCACGCCCTCTCTACAGCACTGCCAGGGCTGACGATGGATGCCCTCTATGTGAAGGACAGGTGGGAGCCATTAGATATCTGAGACGTCACACTGGTGCTCCTGCTCATGGCCTGCTCACTGCGCCCCCCGGAGGTGGTCCGCCGCAGTGCTTGGGGGCTGTTCTGCATGTTAGCAACGGCGCTGCGTGCACCCAGGGATCCCCCAGACGCATGGCCCCAGGGCTGGGGGCCGCCCCCTGCCTGCACGCCTGCACCCCAGCCTTGCTGCATGGGTGACCCTCCCTGACCAGACTGGTAGTGGTGCTGGCTCCCCTGGTGACCTGCCCCCGACCCGGGGGTGGCGCTGCCCCACTGAGGGCTTCCAGACTGCTGAAGGTGGTGGCTCCAGTTGCTAGGCGCCCCGGGAAAGCTGTTGCTGAGGCCGTCCGGGGAGATGTTGGACAGCACCATGTTGCTAAAGCCCAGGCGCATGCTCTCCGAGTCGAAGGCCTCCATCTCACGGGCCTGGCGCTCCAGCAGGCTACGGATTCGCTCCAGGCGCTCGTTCTGCAGGGACTGCATCTCCTCCTCAATCTACAAGCATAGGACATGTTATTGTTGTGTTGCCTCAACACTACACCACCGATAAACAGCAGAGCACGAACGTGGCACTACCGTCTCTCACACACAGCTCTTTGCAATGAGGCAACAGGGCTTATGGGAAATGTAGGCTATATTCTCGCAACCAATACTTTCTGCAAGGGATCCCACTGTTTATCATTTTCCAGAAAATGTTCTGTCATTCTGGTATGACCGACAGGGATCACGTCCGTAAACCAATATGTTCCTCTGGCTTATTCCAATTCTACGTGTGTAGAAAAGCAGGGGTGCTGCCACAACATCATGTTTACATTTTTAAATGTTAATAAATAAATAATAAAATGTATTTGTGACTTGAAAGTTGGTCAACTGTTTTCCAGGACATGTGGGAACCCTGTAATAACCTCTAGAATGTTCTGCTCAGTCCCCTTTACTTCTCATTCTTTTTATTTGTATCGTATGTTTCTAAAATGTATGCTATGCTCCAGTCGTGTTCTATATTATATTCTATATTCTATATAGTCTTTGTATATTTGCAACGCAAGACGTCCTTGAGTGTCTTGAACGGCGTCCTCAAATAAAATGCAGTATTATTCTTCATTGTAATGTGAACGGGTGCAGGCGGGTTGGCATGGTGCGCCACACCGGGAGAGTGAGTGGTTACAGAACCTTCTGCTCCAGCAGGGCCCTCCTCAGCGACACCCTCTGCTCCAGCTGCTTCCTCTCACGCTCGTGCTGGGCGTCCGTCTGCATCTTGATCTTGCTCTGGTATGCGTTGAGCAGCTCCAGCTCCTGGAGCAGCTGCATGCGCAGCACCTGACATTGGGCCTCCTGGGCCTCATCCAGACGCAGCTGCACACACACACACACATCACTCTGCTGTTATCTAATCACTCTCTAGGGAAGAAGGTTAAGTGACCCTAATGAGAGGGCTGCTTCTCACTGACTCATTCATGTGAGCGGCGGCGACCAGCTATACTAAGAAGTCACCTGTACAGGGGGGCTTCTAGGAACCAGGCAGAGCCTGAGATGTCGGGGAAAGATCAGTGGCCATATCTGAACTCGATCAAAACAACTCTGCCGCCAAATGCCAAAGTCCTTATAGGGCGAAGGGTGCGCCCTCAAAAGCTACGCCTCACACTGGACACACAATGCCAAGGCTGGAAAAGTGTGGTGTGTAAACACCAGATTTGTTTAAATACAAAATGTACACCACCTTTAACACGCTTTAGAAATGTTTGATAATTCCGCATTAAATAACTTCCACAAACAAATGATATTTGTAGTTTCTTTGCGGAGAGAAATAAATATTTCACATTTGCAATGCATTCTGGGTTGCATAACCTCAGTCAGAGCATGTCTGTGGAGTGAAGGATAATCTAAGGAGGAGCAGCATCTCTAGTAGATTGAGACATGATTCTCCAGTTAATCCACCAACCACCGCGTCACGTCCATAATATGAATGGTAGGTTAGCCTTACCGCCTGCGTGGAGAGCATCTCGTTGATGGAGTGGTCGTACTGCTCTGCCAGGACGGCCAGCTTGCGGTGCTGTTCCTGCTTCAGGCGCTTCAGCACGACCTTGTGGTCGGACTTGGGCGTGCTCTCCAGGAGATGGTTCCTCAGAGCCTTGTACTGCCGGGTCTGGATCTTACACGTGTCCTGGAACTGCTTCTTGATCTGCAGCTCTTTGCACTGTCAAACGGTGGATTTGGTGGCATCAGGTTAAGAACAGAAAATATACAGTTTATATTGATTTCAATATAGAATAGACATTTGTTTCTAATATTTGCAAAATTGACCCTCATACTGTATGCATCAGGCATTATATACGTTGTATGGCATTTACATTTATCACTGGCTCCTTAATATCCTCCTCTAAATATTTAAACTACTTAATCTCCGCTTCAGTTAGCTATTAAGAGCACTCTTCTTGGAAATTGACCCAGGTGCTCTGCTCACATTAAAGCAGGTGCAAGGTGTCACTATCAAAAGCATATTATATTAGAATATATACTTTTTTCTACTTTTTTTTTTCCAAAATACTATTCCAGACAGAACCTTTTTAATTAAGCACTTATGGGTGGAGGCATGGAACATTCATTGAATTTATTCTCAATACATTTCTTGGAAACAAGTAGTTGTAATGACAGTGCCTGATTACTGGTTCTGGTGCAACCTCATTAAACTAGCATCGTGAGACCACCCTGAACTCGTGAGCTTCAGTTTGACTTCACCATGAGCAAACCATCCAGCAAAATCCCGATATTCCATGAATCAACCAAGGTTGTGATCAAATTCCTAGAAGTTTGATCACATCTGGAATAGACACCTTACAAATGCCAGGAAATTGCTGAAACTCCATGACTAGGGATGTGCGCGGTTAGATGCTTAAACGTTGCCAGCCACGCTAGTCGGCACCAGAAATACTAGTCGGTTGAACGTATTATTATTATTTTTAGTAGTGGTATTTTTTCTTCACTGGGTCAGTCAGTCTCTCCTTGTCTGCACTCGAAACGCTGTAAGTTGGAAGCACATTGGATTCAACTCTTTCAGAGTGGCGAAACTGCAGGGACAGAGGCTCACAGCGGAGAAAATAAACAGATTGTCACCAATTCCAATCCCACAACTTGACTCTGAGTGAACAGCAGGTACCAGTAGCTACTAGCTAATCAAACTAATGTGTGAAACTTACCTGACAACGATTAGCCTGAAAATATCTTTCCTTATTGGCTGATAAATTGTTCCTTGATGGATGTATTGTAACAACAAGCATGCTTCTTTTTTTGACTGATGATGAAGCAATAGGGCCTATTACGGAACAATTTAGTCTTGCAAAATCGAAAGTGAGATTTACGTAACGCACTTGGCCCGCTGCTCTTGAGTAATGATCAGTAGTTGGCACACTGCTTTGACATTTCACGTAGATTATCATATTTTAATAAAAATTACTTTCGATGGGCTATAAGGAAAACGAGGAGAGAGGGAAAATGTACTGGTAGTGATCCCCACTCGGATATAGCAGCTGATGAGAGTGCAGGTGCCGAAGAGAGAGACCAACATGCACATATTTAGCCTTATAGACTGATACATTTTCTGACTTTTAGACTAGTCTAAATTCAAAATTTTGTTTAAACGACTGGGACATTAGTCGTTAGGAACATCCCTATCCATGACCAGTGGGAACCCTTGGATATGCAGCATTTGCTGTCCTAGTGCGGCCCCATAGAGCAGACATGTCCAGAGATCGCCTTAACCGAATATTTTCCGTCACTTACTGAACATTCTTAACAATGATAGACCAATCTGAATGCTGTCTGTCAGCATAACAGATTACACTGAGGGCAATCTACCAGTCCTAAAGAGGGGACGCCGATCGTAGGCGCGTTGTTTTTAACGGCGGGGCATTCCAATAGAATTCTATATTGAGAACTGGAAGGCACAGACACCCCTTGTTGCAGCGCATTGATGTGAGTTAAGCGGCCGGCGGCCATTGTAAACAACGCCTACACATGAGCGTTTTCTCTGCTTACAGATTCATATCTGACTTGACAGCTGAAAGCTTTAATTTGTAGCCTACTGCGAATATTGGTAGGATGCCTTTGTTTCATTTCTAGTGCCGACAGGCACTAGAACTTGCCTGTCATATCGTGCAACAGAGGAAGTTTGTTTTGAGAACTCGTTTGAAATATTAGATTTTCAAGGAACATGCCATACACTCAATAAAAAGGTAGGGAATTATTTAATCTAATATAAAGTTACAATACGAAGCCCGAGGCTCTGTGGTTCTCCCAAAATGTTCAATTTCCATGTGTTTTGATAGCTGGCACGTTTGGTGCAGCAGCATGTAGCATACATATAATTGTATTTGGTTACTAGATCAGACTACACATCTGCCCTACTCTATTGGTCACGGGCCACTATAGTATGTGCATGCGCCACAGATTTCAGGTTTACCGCAGTATGATTACAGTAGCCAATACTTTCTTTCACATTACATTTGAGTGTCATATTTTTTTATAAAAAGCAAATGTAGTGGCAGAATATTGTTAATCTTGCTGAAAAGAGTTGGCTAAACTAGTAAAACTACATATGATGGATTTAAATTAATTTTATTCTGTCCTAGCTAAACAGATGCTGCTTTGTTAACGTGCAAAATGGAGACGAACGCGAAACCAAGAACCCATTAATAGTTGGGCTTACTTTATAGTCGTAAAAACAAAATATATATATATATATTGATGGCATTTTCCTGACCCTGCCCGTCAAAATAATGGACAACGAGAAAGTCTACTGCAACCACTGCACATGTCTCAGAAAACAACACACTGGGCTCACCTTGAGGCTCTTGGGCTGCTGCCGGACCTCCATGACGTGCTTCCTGCGTAGCTCGCGCTCCCTCCGCTTGTTGTACTCCTGCTGGTTGGTGAGCTCCGTCTGGTGCTGCAGGCGCGTCAGCTCCGCCCGCACCCTCTGGATGGTGTTGAGCTGACGGAACTCCAGCTCCTGCATGGCCTCGTGGTGCCGCAGCAGCATGGCGTGCTCCAGGTCCCTCTGGGTCTGACGCTTGTTCAGCTCCTGCGCACGCACACACACACACACACACACACACACACACACACACAGACAGAGGAGTAGAGGGGCTCAACTCAGACGCAAGGTGTAGGGTCACCGTGTGTCTGTGTGGTGGGGGGGGCGAGGTGGACGGTGATTTCAACATTTGTTTTAGAAATAATCTTTCCCAATATGGACTACATTGAGTGAAATGCAATATGCTGGCCTGACCTAAACATTTGTTTAAATTCAAATACAGGTTTTGCACCAGTGAGACAGCATAGAAGAGAATCCACACCAACACGGTATGTATCAGTTACACTGAATGTTCTAGACAGTTCACATGCAGAAAGAAAGAATGATGGGGTCCTCACCTCTCGCACCAGGTCCTGTTCAATGTTGTGGCGCGCCACCAGGATTCTCCTCTTAAACCTGCGACACTCCAGGTCTAGATACTGCCTCTGCCTGCGCATCAGGTTGGCCTCCTCTTCGGCCTGGAAGTGCTGGAAGTTCTCCTTCTGCTTGGACAGCCACTCCTGCTTCTCTTTCTTGGGGGTTGACTGGTTATCATTCAGCTCCTGTAGAGGAGGAGGACATGCAAAAGTCAATATCTGAAATTATTATAAATTAGTTTCACACCTTAAAATAGGTACTTATTGGGCAGGGAGTAGTTACCAAAAATCCATAATTCAACAGTTTACATACTTAAAAAAGTCATACTATATTTTCAACATTAAAGGCAGGGTCAGCCATTCTGCTTGCTAACTTTAACGCCAAATCAAAACAATTTCATTCAACAGCATATTTAAATGCATTACAAAGTCAAGCGGCTTTGTTGTTGTGAATGGTGTTCCCTATTTTGTTTATGTTACTATTTACGGAGCCAGGGCTGTGTAGAAGTACCAGATTCTTTTTTCAGAAGGAATAGAGAACGGTAATCTAGTAAAATGCAGAGATATTTCGTGAATTTGACAATTAGCTTCTGATTAACTTCCAATAGCTGACTATACCTTTAATACAGCCGCCAAAAAGCAAGCAGTTTAAACCGATGAATAAAGCAATGAACCACTTTTTTCTATGTAAAAGATGGCGTGATGGTGACCAGGTATGGGACAAATATATTTATATCACAATTATCCTGGCCAAAATAACAGCGATAAACAATATTATCACAATTATTTTAAAATGGCACTAACATGTACTGGAATAACTTTCTTAGATTTTCTTAAGAAACAAACATTTCTATTGTATCATGACAAACATGCTTATCTTTTTTGTGTGATTAATTTAGTTTTGAAACCCGAATTTCAACTAATTAGATTTTTTATGTGGGACACAATGGGCAAGCTGAGGCTTCGGCTATACTGGTGATTGACTGGAAAGATGCAGGCTAATAAATAAGTTAAGTATTTATCAATACAATTGGACTGCACAAGTGAGCTAGACCGCTTTTGTCAAGTCACTTGTGAAAATATTCATAATTATGATTATCACGATAATGGACATTCACCACTATACGATTATCGACAGTATTTTTATTGTGCTAAACGATAATATCATACATCGTCCCATCCCTAATGGTGACCAGAGCAAAGAATGACATCACTCTACAACACCGTGTGTTGTATTCTGAGCTGCTCCATTATTTTGTTCTCAGAGCCGGACTGGCCGTGCATGCACGTGTGCTTCTTTGAGTCTGTATATGTACATAGTACCTTTAATAAAGTACAATCCTTGATTATATGTTAGTGGCCCAGAGCAGCAAATCTCTGCTGCTCCACCATCCCTGAAAGGGTGTGTAACCAGTGCACTCACGTGAGTAGAGATGAAACGGTATGAACATGTCATATCACGATTATAGTGACCAAAATTCTAACTGTTAATGGCATTATAATTTATACAGGTAACATAATAAGCCTAATTAACAAGCCACACTTGAGACCCGCAGGGACCTTTCTTCAAGAGGGAATCCTATATTACGCTGCGTCTAGCAGGTTTCTAACTAGTTCATGTTGGATGCTGTCACGCCGGTACGTTATTTACCGCGAGTTGTTCAGCGCGGTAATCAAACACGGTTTTAATGATAACTAATATTTGGAACGGTAATACTAACCGTGGTTTATCGTGAAACCGGTAACCATTACATCCCTACATGTGAGAAAGTCACAAGTTTCACCTCGGTTCTCAAGATGATTATATAAACCCGGGCCCACGAACACAGTCCATCCTGAACAGTTTATAGATTATTGTATAAAGGCAGAGCATGCGGCACCTCTTTGAGTTGTTCTTTGCGTAGTTTGTACTCCCTCTTCTGGGATTCCACAAAACTATTGAGCTCTTTCTTCTGTTGACTCTGAATGTGCTGTTGGAACTTCTTCTCATCAGTGGTAAATGTCTTTGCCTGGTAACAGAGGAGATTCAGAATCAGCATCTACAGCATTTAGCAGACACTTTTATCCATAGAGACTCACAATAAAGTACATCTCTCAATACATCAGCAATCATAAGCAAACAACATTCTGTAACTTAAAATAATGACATTAGCTTGTCATCATGTCAATACATTATTTAATCCTCAAAGACTACACAGACTAAATAGTCAAGTGCTTAGTTTCTTAGAGCAGGAAAGAGTTTTCATTTGAAAGAGATGGAAGTAAAAAAAAAAAACTTCAGTTGGAGTGTTATGAGGTGGAGAGGGCACTAGATGAAGTAACAAGTTAAACTCAAAAAACAGAAAAGCAGAAAAAGGTTTGTAGACTGAAATGAAACACAAGCAACATCAGCATACATCTTTCTCCATGGCAGCCTGGTGTTTCTTGACAAGTCTTTCCATCTCCTGGGCAAAGCTGTTCCTCTGGTTCTCCAGTTCCTTGTCCAGGCGCAGCCTGTGTTCGTCCATCTCAGCCTTGAGCTTGTTTTCCAGAGCCATGAGCTGCTTCTGGTGCTGCCTGCGCATGCGTTTGTAGCCCGACATCTGCTCCCGGAGCTCAGAGTCCTGCTCATGTTCCTTCATCTGGCGGGTCACCTACCAGACACACAAAAACAGTTGAGGTTGATGCTGTTTACGAGAACATATCATATTAAGTCCCATTTAAAACAAATTATTACCACAAGTAAACGTGTAATTTGCATTCAAACTCTAATTAAAGTAATGTCCCCCAAATCACTGCAAGCTTATGTATAATGCAAACAAATCTAAAGTTAAAGGACCCATTCTATGAAAACCAAGTATTTCTAGGTGTTTTCGGGAATTAGCAATGTTAAAGTAGTAAGCCTTTCAAAGTGGACTGTTAGCTTCCTGGTCTGTATTGGCTAAAAATGAGAGAGGGTCAGGGAAACAGGCGAATGAGAGAAACGTGCTTATGTTGCATAGATTACTATTTTTTGATACAGTAACTGCAGGCTACCATAGCATAAACAAGTTGAGTCTGCAGGACAGGCATATTATCAAGAGTGATGTGCACATCAATAACTACATTAGATTATTATAGGCTATTTTTCAGAAAGCGTGAACAAATTCCAGGCTCACAATTGGCAAAGCATCACTGCCGGCGTGTGTCGAAGGCTATTATATTAGTTATTTCTATTCACATTATACTACTACTGAATGACCTCCTAGTTGGGCAAATTACTGAAGATAATGGGCTCCGCAGTTATTAGCCTGCTCTCGACAAAATGTCACATAATGTGTTTACGGGAAGGGTTGTGGCGAGTGGATGGAAGAATTAACAGTGGCCTCACCAGTGATGCTGTCCGTATGGTGGCAAAGTGCTCGCGGTTGCGTTTTGGCCGTGGGGCGTGTGCAGGAGGAGACTGGGGCTCGATAGGCCGTGTGTCAGGTTCAGCATCTTCTGGGTACGCCTCCTCCGCCTGCATAACACACACCAGCAAATCACTCAAGTGTACCTTCAGCCCAGCTCTAAGCCTGGCTCCGCCCAACGACAAAATGTAGTCAAGGAGCTGAGTGAGGGAGGGGAGGGGCTGAGAGAGCCCCCACCCGCCCCCCCTTATTAACATCAACTGATTTTGATGACACACAAGTGCACCAACCGTACAGTTAGAAAGCCAGCAAGGACCTTTTATTTTAAACAGATATGACCTGTAGAGCCATTCTCAACCCAGAAAATATAGATTTTTATGTGAACAATAATTTTGTCAATAGTAAAACACCAGCATTCACGTGTCTCATCACAGTTCAGTGCTAAATAGTTTACAGATAAAAAAAACACGTTCAAACATTACAGTAGATGAACCGTTGGCTGAGAATGTTCCCCCATTAAACATAGTAACCAAACTCACTGGTTTGAGTTGAATGACAGAGCTGTTGGACATGACCGTGTTGTCGTCTACTTCTATGTCAAGCTCACTCTTGTCGTCCCCGGCGTCGGTTAAACTGTTGACTGAGCTGCTTTGGGAGCTGGCGCTGATAGACATGCTGGGAATGGACTGGTTGCTGCCGACGCTGTTCACCGTGCCCGTCCTGCCCGCGATGTGCTCGGGCTCCTGTGGGACGACATGGGTCCAGGTCAGCATCATGTGCATGCTGTGCAAACTGTGATGGAAGACGATCAAACCACACGGCACAGCTCACCCAGAGGTGTGTCGTGGATATTTGAGAAACACCTAATCAACATGCCTAATACTAAGGCAGGGAATTTAATCCAACATTCGTGGAACAATACAAAGTCTGGCCGAGGCATCTGTTCTCCCTAGAATGTCTTGTTTTCTATGAGTTTGGAATCGACATCAGACTACGTATCTGACCCACAAATCTTCTGGTCCCCAGCCAAATGTAGCCTGTTCATGATCCACATAATTCAGGTTTAGCCTGTGCAAATTACAGTAGGCAATATTTAAATTTTCAATTACATTTGAGCACCATCTTTTTCTTAAACCGAAAGCACGTGTGGCATAATAATAGTAGTCGACAAGGGAGACACGAAGAGAGGTAGTTTAAACTGCCCGAACACGGAAACATTTTACATTTCTCACATTTCTTAAATGCCGATGCCGTTTTGTTGACGAACGTGAAACTAAGATACAGTTAATAAGTAGGCCTAGTTTTGTTGTAAAAAAATAACGATGGTTAAAAATAGATTATGACAAAATATTGTCGGACGGACGACGATAAAGTCTACCGCAACCACTGACCTCATACTCATCTTGAGCCTCAGCTGTGGGGCCATTGTGAGCCTCCTGGAACAGGATCTTCTTCATTTTGCGATACTGCAGGTTGTCCAGCTCCCGCACGGCATCCTTAGTGCGCAAGATCAGGTCCATTATAACAGATTCTGGCCGTTCTCGCTGTACAAACGCATGCTGGAAGAAGAGAGATGTAATCCTTCAACAAGCAGTCAGGACATCTGAAGAGCATCCTTGTAAAAACTGGATTAAAGATCTGTTCTTTGGCGGGATACATAGTTCTTACCTTTAGTAGCTCCTCTGAGTTGGGTCTGTCCTGGGGTAGTTTCTGAAGGCAAGAATCTACAAAGTTTCGGAAATACTCCGTCCTAAATTGGTGACAAAACAGAGATGAAAGAAAATGCATTATGATAAATCTTGGAGAATAGAATATACCCGGTTTCTTACAGTATTAGTAAATATATGAAAGTTCAATCAACATATTATATTACTACAACTCACCACTCGCTAGACTGCAGTGCAGGGCTCTCATTCTGTGCTATATGGTATAAGGCACTCATCGCATTCATATTGAACAATGGAGGCTTCCTCTCGGCTACAAACACAAGTAAAAGTTTAAATGGGTCATATCCACCACCAAATAATATAAACATTAATAGAACAGCAATAATGCACATCTTTGGCTATATCTATGTGAACAAGTTATTTTCCCCTTCCCCATTTAGAAAATGCTAAAGCAGATAGTGTAAGCGGGGAAATAGCATAGACAAAATACTCTATTAGACTGATCTTACCTAATTCAATACATGTTATTCCCAAAGACCAAATGTCCACCTTGCCATCATATTGACCTTCATCCATAGCCAGGATCACTTCTGGAGCCATCCTAAAGATATGTTTATTTAATTTTTACATTGCACGATACAGACATTTAGTTTAGAGGCTAGATCTTCAAGGTAAATCCTTATCTTACCAATATGGCGTTCCCACAAAGGAGTTGGCCGGTGAGGCAATGGAAGCAGAACCAAAATCAGCAAGTTTCACCTGCCCAGGCTCTGTCAGTAAGATGTTCCCTGCCTTAATATCTCTATCAAACACGCAGGAGGGACAGATTAGAGCTCCATTCAGTGGTCAAAATCCTCCAATGAGTGTATAAACACTCCTGACAAGTAGCACACTCACCGGTGAATCATGTTGTGGGAGTGAAGATAAGCTAACCCATGTAGGGCACCGTCGGTGACAGCTGCGATTTCTACTTCCTGTAGAGGCTTCTTGTGAACTGGAGAAGAGGCACAAGTCATTGGAACACTGTGCGTCACTTCTAAATGAGAACAAGCAGCTTTGAAATACCAACCTACCTTCCAACAGGTCTGAAGCAGACCCCAGACAATACTCCATCACAAGCTAAAAGCAGAGGGGGGGGAGTTACATGGGGCTGTGCTTTGGTCTCCCGATTGGTAGTCACAGTGTAGTCACACAGCCGCCAGCGTAGTCAAGTTAAGAGTCTTACCCAGGCAGTGTGCTCTCGCAGGAAACATCCCTTGTACTCTATGCTGTTCGGGTGTTGTATTCTCTGTAGGAATCGGACCTCCTTGATTATGTCTTGCCATTTCTGAAGATGAACAAAATTAAAATGACGAAAACACAAATATATATATATATATATATATATATATCCCTTTATACATCAGTACCATAGGTGAAATAATTTAACAGTAGCACAGATAGTGTCATACCTCAGTAGATTGCTTCCCACTATAGGACATCTTCTTAATGGCCACCACCTCGTTTGTCCGCACATCCCGTGCCTGAATAGCAAGCACACACAAAATTAATGTGACTCATCCCCAGATCCTCTTTTTTTATTTCTTCCTTTTCTAGGCCAACCAAGTTACACTCAAGAATGTGTCAATTTCTGGGGAAATGGAAAATAGAACTGAACATTGTTTGCTGCGCATTGTGCTGATTCTTCTCCCCATCCAATGGAGTTTGTTAATCCTTTTAAAAACAGCCCCTTGATTAGGAAGGGTATTCATTGACATTCAGTCAGAAAGATATTAGACAAATTCTGGGGGGGGGGGGATGTCTCCCAGAGTATACAAAGCCAAGTGGTTGTGGCTGTTATCGAGATAGATTAAAATAGCCATAATTTCAGTTAAACTTATATGACTCTTATCTAATGTGAAAGTAATCATCTTAAATAGAGTAACCGAGTTTGAAAATATACACTTACAGCAAACGAAAGCCTGTATGCGTGCTTACTAATTATGATTCAACTTAATAAAAAAATAAATAAACAAGCAATACAGTTATGCATGATGTTATGAACATGAATCATGTTAGCAAGATCATAATATCCGCACCAAAAGACTGTATATTTTGAAAATCTGATATTAAATAAACCATAACCTGATATACTCACAAAATAGACCGCTCCAAAGCTGCCATGTCCAATCTCTCGCAGATCCGTGAAGAGTTTTTCAGGATCCTCCTTGAAGAACAAATCTGAGATTTCGGGGTCTTTCAGACTCCCCACCCTGTTGGAGTTGGGCATATTGAGCGAGGGGGGGGGGGGGCAATGCCGCTGCCGCCAGGAACTATCTGGTTCTGCGACAGCGACGGGACAGCCCCCACAGACGGATCATCTGCAGGATAGTGGCCTCATACGTGTTCAAACCTAAGAGGAGAAGAGTTTAGACCATGTAGTGGCAAAAACACTACAACAAAATACAAGGGGGGCCACATGCTACTCTGCCTTGAAGACCACAGTGGGCAGAGACATTGTGCTACCCTGCCTTGAAGACCGCTGTGGGCAGAGACATTGTGCT
>JAODTR010000005.1:1268888-1284721 GCA_025399935.1 Amblyopsis rosae | reverse complement strand
AAAACTAGTACCGTCATGTTTTCTAAATTTTGGCATCGACTTGGTACCGAAGTATCGGTTCTCGTGACATCCCTACTGTAGACTAGTGTAGACTAGTAATAATACATAATAATAATACTAATACATTTAATTTCAGGACAGACAGTATAGCTGTCACTAGCACTTTGTGTTACATGAATTTGTATGAAAAGTGCTATATAAATAAAGATTGATTGATTGATTGATAGCTATATCCAAGATATAATGGAGTCAAGCTAGATACAATACTGTACAATACTGTAGGCCAATTGTCTAGTTAGCTACTTTATATATCCATTACGTCTATAGACTAGTCTAGTAATAACACTATATAAATAATAAAATAATATATATCCATTATGTCTCTAGACTAGTCTAGTAATAACAGTATATATATAGTACAATAATATATATCCATTACGTCTATAGACTAGTCTAGTAATAACAGTATATATATAATAAAATAATATATATCCATTACGTCTATAGACTAGTCTAGTAATCATACTATATATATAATAAAATAATATATATCCATTATGTCTATATAGTCTAGTAATAAAACTATATATATAATAAAATAATATATATCCATTACGTCTATAGACTAGTCTAGTCACTGTATATAGCTAATGCATCAATATTGACTTCTATCTTATATATATATATATATGTCAATCAAGACTATATATATATGTAAAATATGTCAATATGTTCTAGATACTCTAGCTATATTATCTAAGACATAAATCAAGACTAGTTTAGATAGCTGTATATCTAATATAATGCAGACTACTTCAGCTAGCTATACAGGTGCATCTTAAAAATAGAGCAGAGGTCTTCAACAGGGTTTCCGGGACCCCTAGGAGGTCCTCAGAGGTACCGCAGGGGGTCCCTTACATTATTTGATCCCAAACTTATTTTCTTCATGACAAGCTTTATGGAGATGCTGATTTCATTCTTCAGCAGGACATATCACACACTCACACACGCACACAGATACAGGGGCCACATTACACAGTAGTAATTACTGTAAGGAGTGAATTGGCTGCGTGAGAATGAAATAGAAGGGCAATATAAACACATACTGTAAAGATATGTGTTCCCCTATAGGGCAGACTGAGGTGCACTCTCACTGAGTATACTTTACATGTAATTGCGCACCTGCTATAGGCCTACTGCACACACTGCAGAGAACTACCTCCATGCCAGAGTCTCTCACTGTGAAATCACTCCTCACAGAAAACACCGCCTGCGTGATTAGTACAAATGACTCTATGTGTAAATGCAGTAATTATATAACCTAAAGCTCCGCCCAACCTTCCCCTACCCCCCACCAACCTCTATCACCGTCGGCGACAACACCCCCCCCACGCCCTCTGCCTGTTTCCATGTGAAGCATGTACTCATTTGTAAACAGATTCTGACTTTCACATTTGTTCACACAGAAAGAACCTGAGTCTCTCTGGCCAGGCCGGGTCTCGCTGTCACTGTTTCTTGTCTGGTCTGCCACCCGACATGGAGGGGAACCCAAACAACTGCAGTGGGACTTTCATATTAGATTAGTTCTGTTTTATATGAACTGAGAACTACAGTAACCCACCCAGATCCCATAATGGTAATGCGGAACCCATTTCCTCGTTCTACAACCTTTTATGTAGGCCCAGTAATCATGTGCAGAGAAGTCAAAGTCTCCCACTAAAGCTCTAAAGCAGCTGTAGAGGCCAATAAAAAGACATGGAAGGATGTGTTATTAGGAGCTCTCTGCCATGCACTGGGTACAACCAGCATCGGAAAAGCAGATTTAAACAAAATCGCACTGCCGGTTTGCCTCAATACTTGGATCTGTGTTTAGTGGTGAGGTTGGAGGAAACACAGACACTTGGTGTATCTTGCAGACATTGCTAAAATGCATGAGCGGCTTGTGTAAAACATGAGCCAGTTACAACACAGTCTATCGCTGAGATAGTAATAAAAGGTTAATTCTCAACAGCAATCTAAACTGTTAATTAAAATTAGGTCATATACAGTATCTCATACAGTATGATGAAATTATGGGAAATGATTGCCAATGAATGAGCTAGTTCATTTTAATCTTATCAGTGTTTGCAAACACCTGACATATGTAGCCACAAATTAGGCGGTGACATGCACAGACACTGTACGTAATTTTATGGAAACTTATTTGTCACAGAAAACAGACATGAATTATTTCAACTGAACATGGTTAAGTAATTACAAATATTTAGCTAATATAGAATGTCGACACGTATGTATTAACTATAGATAGACATTTGGAGATGAATAATTCTGCTGAACGTCATTATAGGTTCTTTACTTCAGTTGAAGGCTTGTAGGAGTAACTGATTGTTTTCATAGGCTACAATTGTCCTTGTGATACAATCCTGATCTTGCAAACAACAGCATGACTTCGCTGTGAATATCAGGCTGGAACCCTTGTGTAATACATTTCAATCAAACGTTTAACTTCCTTACATATGTGTGGACTTCCTAACTTTATCTCATTCAATCAGAATGTTTTAAAATCAGCTAGAGCGCCAGTGGAAACTGAAACGTAAAACATACAATGTAAACATTTTTTAAAAGTATTGTTTATCATATGGCATGTTCCTGTCTCTGCTCTAGGGGAACCTCAAAAGTTTACAGGCACCATTCAGAGTACACAATACAAGGGCATTTCAAAACCCACTGTCTCGTTTTCTGTCCCATCATCATTATTATCATCATCATCATCATGTTCCATTTTTATCTCTGTTTAAATAGGTAGTGCTGGTTGAACCGTACAAGAGCAATACACATTGTGAAAATGTCCAACAAAACAATGAAGGTCAAATAACACCAAACAGATTTGCTTCATTAACAAAAACTATAGAGAAGCTACACAGACCAAGGTTTTGTCATGTTCAATATGACTTGACAGTGTATAGTGAATACATGTTAAGCTTGTGTGGAAAACAAAACATGCTCCAGTGAAAGTGGTTGAGCACAAGCTGCTGTGACCCTCAGCCTGAACTCCTCTTATACACTATTATTAGAGGGAGGCAGCACGAGCTCTGCAGCTTATTGAATTACACAGTAAAGTGGATGGCTGGGTATCCAGGGTTACGACTGTGTCCTCTCTCTGCCCTTGTCTCAGAACAGGATGCTGCCAGCCTCTCTGAGATTAGGCCTGCTTCCTCTTTCTGCTGCACACTCCCACTGACCCTGTGACCTGGTGACCCGGCAACCTTCCTCCCACAACGCATGGCACAGGCACACGCACACACACATGCACACGCACACACCGCAAGCCAGGGCGCATATGCCCAGTCGTGTGACTTACACACACACACACACACACACACACACACAAAAATAATCATGTAAGCACAGGGAGGACGCTGGCAGGCGTGCGATGCCACACTGAGCCCCTGCCACACACATGCGCACACACATGCGCACACAGGGCAGTACTAAATCACTACTAAGCCTCTTCCTTATTCGCCACACTGACAATTCGGTGCAATTCAAAAACAATGTGGCTTTTCCTGGCGTTACCGTAGGAATGCTGAAGTGTTCCGCAGACACAACACGCTAGCTAATTGCTACGTCAATACTATATTTGTGCGCCTGCATGCAGCAGAGTCCAACCCCCCCCCCCCCCAAACAATAAAACCTAAAACAAATTGGGGCCATTTCCCCTCTCACTGGGTGTTACAAGCATTAATGTGAAGCACCTGTAACCACAGCGACCACACGAGGGCTGCTTGGGTCTGTCTGTGACCCAGTGCCAGCCTGCTAGGACCCCAACGTTCTCTCTCACTCACACACGCACACGCACGCACGCACACACACACACACACACACACACACACACACACACACACACACACGTACACAGTCAGGGCAACTTTTGTATTGATCAAATTTCAAAATCACATTTAAGGTAATTTTTAAATTCACTATTATTTATGAACACATCATTTATTTATGATAAAATATAATGTTTATTATAATATGTTTATGAAATGTATTTACTATTATTTAGAATGTATTTACAAAGTGATTACTACGATTTATTACAGTTATTGTTTGATGAACTACTAATAAGATTAGCATTCTTAATTTTCAACATTTTATTATTATTGTAAATTACACTAAATTATATCTACTAAACTATATCTAGTGTGTAATATAGTAGCTTTTGCACAATAGAGGAATGTGTCATGTCTGCCATTAGAAAGATACATTTTCTAGTTAATTAATAACGTGCATTCTTTAAAGATAACAAATTAATTTATTAGAAGAGGTGATTAATACTTGGAAGATGATCATCATATTTAAGTATATATTGCGGTCGCAGTTGCACTTTATTTGTCATCCGTAAGCCTACTGGCAAGGCGTGCTTACTAGTGGTAACTGATGCTAGTTGATACATCCGCAGTATCGAAACTCAGTTAATAAAAACATGTAAATTATGCAGGCTCAGCACCAGCAACCTCTGCACAAAACTGGTGATAAACAGTGAACGAGGAAGTGATGAAATGATACCCTTTGCCTGAACTGTGTACACAGAATTGTGTCACAGAAAATGTACTTTAAAGGGAAAGGACTCTCCGATATGAAGGTCACAATCAAGTTATCTTACTGTAATTTAAATGGTCTTATCAGGGAGGCTTTCAGTTGCGCTGGGTGCTAAACTACACATCATTGCCTTCAAAATGCAGACAGTATATAATGTATAAACAATAAACCATCCCACAGCAGACCCCCTTCGAAGTTCATTGAGCGTGCTGTCAAATGGAAGAATAGATTCTTCTCATCTGACCATGTGTGTGTGTACAAGCATGTTCTATTGGGGCCACAAGTAACATCCATGCACTTAGCTTGCTGGGTAAACAAGGGCTTATTATGCCAGAGCACAGAGCTGTAACCTGTAGCTTGCTAGTGTTTCAGGTCAGCTATTTTCCATTAGCTAAGGGGTTGACTTGGTGTTAGGCACGGAAAGACTGTCCACTAACCTTGGACACACATAATCACTGATGCAATTGATAGCTTTTTGTCACTTAGTCGTGTGTGTGTGTGTAAATATGCATGTGCAAATGTGTGTACTGTATAGTATGTGTTTATAAATTAACTGTACTGTTGTAGTATGCAGGACTTATGATAAACATTTTTAAACATACATACAAACGAACCAAATACTTTACTTAAATATTTTCAAATATTTAAATTACTCAAATACTTTAATTAATTTGTAAAGCAAATCTAGTTTTGACCCGTTGTAGCTATAGTTATTCTCTCTTTAGATGTTCTTCATGAACAAGCACTTAACTATATGACAGATGAAAGAGTACTATTAGTATGAGACACTGAGGTTACTCATGTGGTTTTTGGATCCATCACCTCTAATTATCTGTAACGAGTCACAGACACATCTAAGCTTCAATTCAGCTATTTGATTTGCCTAATTAAACTTGGACTTTCAATTGACTGCACTTCGCAGTAAGGTTATAATTGTCCTAAGAAGGCACTAACCACAGTTATGCTGAAATGTTACTTAAGACACTAACATCACCACAGCAGTAGAGAATTATATAACATGCACCGTGTGTGTGTCTGTATGTTTATGTAGTAGCAGTGTTTAAATTTAGCACCAGTGAGCAAACTTCACCCATCAATATACAATATGTGTAAAATGCATTTGGGACACGGTGTTGAAAGCCTTTAACAGTCTGTTTGCCCAGTGCTTGCCACTATACTGTAGGAATGCACTGATCGATATTGATACATATGTTTAAATAACAATTTGGCCGATAGCTGGTGCCGATAGGGAAATACTCCCACACTAACACATGGCACCCTTTTACTTTTTACAACATGGCAGACAGGCCATGATGTTGTCAAGCACCACTTTGGACATTTCATGTAAATGGTCATTCTTAATGGCAGTGGTGCATCGTGTATACAGTATACACACAAATGTATACATGAAAACACAGCTACATAAATTAAAAGCAAAAATCCACACAGACCGATTAAATATGGAGTTTACTTTTCACTTATTAGTGCCTTTCAATATCAGAGTGGAAGATACCACCCTTCCTGTGCTTTTAACTCATCTCACCACACACTCGCACACACACGCAACTCACGCACACACACACGCACACACACACACACACACATACACACACACACACACACACACACAAACAGCTGGCCCCCGCTGTGGTGTTTTGGCCCTGGCTGGGGAGCTCCTGGGTGTTGGAGGGGTTAATCAAAGGCCTCTTCTGACACAGCTCCAGGTTACTGAGTGGTGAACGTGTTCAGTCAGTGAAGACACAGCTGCAGGGCATCACTGGGCGTTTGAAATGGAAATGAGCGAAGCTTGTCCTTTCTACCACGCTCCTAAGGTAAAGTCCCAGTGTGAAACCCAGTCCAACAGAATAGATTATTCATTTTACATTTGTCATGGATCACAGGCTACTAAGGTACTGTATAGGCTTGTAGTATGGTGTAATGCATGGCTTGGTGCACGGGCAGGAAACAGTGAAAACACTTAAACCCTCTCATAAACATGCTTATCTTAAGGTGATCTGTTCAGACAGAGCAGAGACCCAAAGCCTACAGTGTATGTGTGTGTGTTAGCATTTGTCTTTTATGGTGTTTGCATGAGGCTGTGTGTCATGTGTGTGCATGCATCTGTGCATGTAGAATGTACATGTCATTTTGTGTGTGTACAGCTATACATACAGAATATACTAAACTGTACGTTTATAAGTGTGTGTGTTTGTGTGTGTGCGTGTGCGTGTGTGTGTGTGTGTGCACGTGTGTGTCTATACATAAACATCAAAGGCGGCTGTCCCCACATTGCCTCCATGTCTTCATCTGCAGTTGATAGTAATGCGTGCCCACCCATGTTGCTGTGTGTGTGTGTGCTGCAGTGCTGTTGGCACGTGAGAGTGCACGTGTGCGTGTCAACGTGCATGCCAGCCTCCGACAGGCTGTGGCAGTGCTCAGAATAGCCTGTGTGATTAATGTAGCGTCCTCGGGCTCTGTAGAGATCCCCGTCATGACTTAGCACTGTGAGACCCAGACTTTACTCATGGCTAATGACTTGCAGGAGATGGTGCCAACGGAAGAACACATGCACACACACACAAGGGTATTGACCTAATGCACACTGCACAGGCAAATCACATGAATGTGCTGCTTATATGGTCCTTACAATGTAATTACATTTACAATGTACAATTACGTTGCAGTAAAGATTTACAGTAGATTATACTGTGCATTGTACATTTGTGTGATACTGCACACTCCCCCCTACCACAAGTCCCCAAATTACCAAAATTATTTTGGGTATAAATAACGCATAGCCATAGTTCAGGCAGGCTCTGAAGTCACGCCCAGCCATGCGTAAACTCAAAGCGACTGCTCAGCTGATGATTGCTAAGCGTACTATTGGCCAAACAGGAAGCCTTATGTAAACAGCATTAGCCTATAGCATTTGTTGGTGTTTATTCTCACCTCCACCCAACCTCCTCTGTTCATGTCTGGGGGGGTATTTTGCTGCTCTCCCTGCCTTGGACTTTCCATGGAAGCGCATGGAAGGGCAGGGAGCTCCCAGAACAGAGCCATACTGCCAAATATAAATATAAGACTTATTTTGACAATAGTGGTCCTGACTGAACCATCTTTACCACCAGAGGTAAACCTTTATTCAAAGAATGTGATGTGATACGATACATTACCATGATATGGTCCAATACCATACAATACCATGCAAGAAATACAATGCTAAACAATGTAACAAAATAAAATCCAAACACAGTCTTCAAAGGTTGCTATAGTTTCCATACAATAACAAGACCAAAATGCACCATACTCCATGTGACAACAAGCTCCACACATTAGCTTGAACATCCATGCATCAACAACGACGGCTTGCACAATCCCCAAAATGTTGTCACTCAAACAAAACAGTACTTTATTAACAAGTTCATTATCCTTTTTGCAGTGTCCTGTGATGGAAACTATAATGGCGCCGTGACAGTTTGCCAAAGCACTGATGTCAGGGGTTTACAGTTCACCAGCTAATCCCATCAGAGTTAATAGTTCAGCCTATTATTACTTGTCCATTGGCGGTTTCTCATGTGCACATATGTTGTTGTTGTTATTGGTTTTATATTTGCCTTTATTTGTTTTTGATTTAGTACAATGAGACATGCTTGACATTGTGTGTGTGGAGAAGGTGTGGTGGATGGATGGATGGATGGATGGAGAGATGGATGGAGAGATTGAAGAAAGGCAAAGGGTTTTTAGTGCTGGGAAGAGATCCTGTCTCTGTTTTATAGCTTTCTCCTGTGCCCCTTCTGCAGAGGGAAAGAAAGCGGGTGTCTCTTTTTTTCAGCCTCGCATAAAGTCGGAGATAGTGAATGATTTATTGAGAGAGGAAGAGAGTGGGGGGAGAGAGTGAGAGAGAGAGAGAGGGGGGGGGGGGAGGGTGTTGGTGGCAGGGGGGGTTTAAACATGATGCAAACCATTTGGAGAGGCGAGCAGAGGCAGCCAGCACAGCCTGCTCTGTTTAAACTGGAGAGGAAGTGAGCGTATATACAGCATGCCAGCGAACGCTCTCTCCCCTCGATGTCCTCTCTACCTCCGTCTTTTCCCTCTCTCTCTCTCTCTCTCCGTCTCTCTCTCTCACACACACACACACACACACACACACAGAGTTTTGCTATCAAAAGTGCCAGAGCGCGTGCACGCTCGCACACATACGGACACACACAGATGTAGGCACACAGAGGTCGCTTGATGGCCATTGGTGAGAAAGACTGTTTGTTGCTCTAATATTACATTTCTTGACATCACCGCCACTCGGCACGTCATTATTATTATCATTATTACTATTATTACAATATCTAGAGTTTAACGGGGGCGGTTGGTGTTGGGGGATAAAACAGAGAAAAGGAGCTGAGACTGAAAACTGAAATATAGCAGGAAGGGAGGCTAGGCTTCATCTTAGTCTGTCAATCGAAGCGTCCCCGCGACGAGGGTCCACCGCCAGGCATCAGAGATGGACACACAGGTGGGGGAAGGGGGGACAATAAGAAGACGTGGGCAGTGTGTTGTGTAAAGGCGAACCGTCACAACGTTATGCGCTGCCGCCTAATGGTTGGAAATTCAACTGCAGTGCCATCTCGGCGATCTCAGGAATTCTGAAGAAAAACTGGTCAAATAAACCTCTATTCCAGCTTTGCTGACCAGACAGTGATTCAGAATGTCTCTGATTAAATGCTGGTGCAGTCTGGCTTTATTAAAGTAAAGCATTGGTGATAGGAGGCTGGAAAATATTCAATTTCAAATCACATTATTCATCAAACATTGGTGGGGAGGTTACTTACAGTTCACATGTTTCACAAGCAGACGTCTTTCACACCTCATGATAGAATAGCTGCATTGATCAACCATATTCCATGTTCCCCATGGCAACATTTTGTATTTCCACTTGAAATATTGTTAACGTGTGCATGAAAAGTAGGAAAATGAACACAGATGGGAGATATTCTAACCGCTGCTGAGTGAATATGAAGTATGTTGATTGTGGGTAGTTGGTCAACCGTGTCAACCTACTGCACTCGATACCCCTTTACCCAGATTTGCTTTAAAGTGAACCCATAGCGGATATTTATTTTGCCCTTAAAGAAAATCATTCATGTCACAAATGCATGCAGATCTACATTCTCTCATCATGTTTCCAACATCACACACTTAACTTATTCAATAATCACTTAACTCTCTATCCACAGGAAACCAGTCAGATTTCGAACTGAATTCGGACACCTCGCGAATAAACAGTATGGCTAACAATGTCGTGTCAGCACAAGTCATATTGAAAGACAATTAACACACTTTTTTGAACTAATAATATATTATTAGTCATAAAAAAACACTTGTTGAGTAAGCCAATTTGAAGGCAAATAAAATCGCAATGCATACTGGGATTTCACAGGAAAGCAGTAGGGAGTAACTCCACCCAACACTAGATTTGCATTGCACTATATATGGAAATATAATGCTCTATATAGGGAACCAGAATGTCCAGTAAGACCACTACAATATGGTGACACATTGTACATGTTGCAGTGATCTTGTCTCTCTTTGGTAAAATGCATTATACATTATGCTGTTCCTTCAAATACATTTACCATAAAGTATAAGTACACGCGTGTGTGCCAACATGCACAACAATGGATGTGTGTGTGTGTGTGTGCGTGTGTGTGTGCGTGCACACTCTGGCTGCCCCGACTATATGGAGTCCAGGGCATCTGTAATAAATGTGCCAAGGCAAGAGGGCTTGGAAAGTTATTTCACAAACATGAGGGGCGATGGAGAGAGTGGTGAGAGGGTGAAACAGGGGAGAAAGGAGAAAAGGAGAATAGATGGGTAAGGAAAAAAAGAATAGGGGGGAAGGGGGGGGTGGCTGGTTTCTCCAGGGTCTTGCTATGTTTCCCATTATGTAAGCCCTGGTCACAGGCACATTGCCAGCGTGCAGAATGAAAGAGTCTCTCTGGCTTGGCACGGCTCGTATTTTCCTATCCTCGGCGCGGGGTCAGGGAGGGGTCAGGCAGCTGGATGGGGCGCTCAGGGGATTGTGGGGTCTGGGCTGGCCTCCAAAACCCAACAGGCCCAGGGTTCAAGTACCAGCTGAAAGCAATCAGGGGGAGATCTGGGAGTGCCACAGCTGCTCACAGCAGCATTATTCTCTCTCTCTCTCTCTCTCTCTCTCTCTCTCTCTCTCCTTCTCTCCCCTTGTCCCCCATCTCTCCCCTTCTCCCAAATGTTGCCCCTTTCCCTCTCTTTCACACACACACACACACACACACACACACACACACACACACACACTCAAACTCAAAAATTGCGTAATTTTAACACAAAGCCATAAGTATGTCTGTGTGTATTTGTGAGCATTTACGCACTTTGTTCTGTGTGTGTGTGTGTGTGTGTGTGTGCATGCGTGCATGCGCGCGTGTGTTGGTTAAATGTGAGAGGGAAAGTGGACTGAATAAAAGAAAGACAAGGGGCAAAACAACAATAGTGGGGATACAGTCTGCTCAGACCACAGAGAATGGGACACTACAGCGCTGTGTGTGTGTGCGCATGTGCACGCGTGTGTGTGCCTATGGTTGACCACAAAGTTTGAACATCTTGGCATACGTGGTAGTCTGAATGTGGAGCTGCTGTATTTTACATTATTGTCTGTGTGTGTGTGTGTGTGTGTGTTTGTGTGAGTGGGTGAGGATGTGCATGTGTTTGTGTAGGCTGTGCATGAGACTTTTAGAATATCATTATCTCCACACACAAAGGTAATGTTTCCCAAAGTGATCTGAGCAACAGTGGCATTGTGCTAGCAGCATTAGCATTAACATGCAGACTCCCACAGCATAGGAAGTACCTGACTAAAACGAAGGATACAAGGCATATTAAAAACAGCTGTGGTACATTTTCCGGGTCTGGATTAGGTCTGTAACCTTGCAACGCAAGTTACATACCACTGAATATAACGCAAATGAGAGTTATTGCCCTATGGTCATATGTTGTATTCTCTCTTGGGATTAGTCTCTGGGATTTGTGTCCAGAATTTCAATAATCTTGTTTAGGTTTGAAATTCAGAGATTGGAAGCTACTGTCACGCCTGACCTCTGACCTCTGAGAGACTTGCACCCTGCTCTACTCCTCCCTGATAGCTGTCCCTGGCTCCTCCCCCTATAGTCATGCAGTGTTGTGTTTGAATAGATAAACAGTGGGATGGGATGGAGGGAAGATAAACAGAATGGGCGCTGTAACAGCATTGCGAGTGTTGTTGTGAGCCAAACAATGTTAGCCTGCGTCATGTAAACATGTATTGCTCCACTGCACTTCGCTAAAGCCCCAGACACACTGGAAGAGACTAGCAGCCATGTACTGTATCAACGAGAGACAGCAAAGTAAAGTGGCCAGGTACCAAGACAAAACTAAGTGACTACCAATGGGAGCTAAATATACTGGTGAGTGACAGATGACTGCAACATTTCAGGTGGAAAGTATCAAACCCTGAAATATATACAAGCAACTATTTTAATTTAATTTCAATCTACAAAGCGAAGAGCAAATTGCGTAATATGTGTCTAATATGTGGAGCTTAAGAACTGTATAGCGATTTAAATAAAGTCACATTTACAGTGAGTCATTTGCAATAATGTGGAGGCCTGCGAGGCCATTTAGAGTCTGCTTAATGGGCGAGATGCACAGCGGGGGTCTTTAGGTGTGTGTGACGGGACCAAGGGTGTCGTAATGTGGCTCTCTCCTGCCCTGCCATGTGTATGCCAAAGGGGGTCTAAGGGGGACGGGGGAAGACCCTGTGGGATCTGGACTAGCTCTAACCCCCCCCCCCCACACACACACACACACTTGGAAGGGAAGAGGAGCAGGAAATGGAGGGGAAAACAGGAGAGTCTAGTGAGAGAGGAGAGAGATGGGTGAGGAGGAGAGGATACATGGGGGGGGGGGTGAGCAGACAGGGGAATGGGGGAGGGGGGGGGGGGGAGTGTGGCTAAAGCAAAGGAAGTGTTAGAGACAGCCAGCTGAGCTTTGCTCCAGACACAAAGGATACACACACACACCACAGTTTGGGCATCAGCCTCATATATCATGGCCGATGCATGTGCGTGCGTGCGCGCATGTAGGTGTGTGTGTGCGTCTCACAGGGCGATGTCGCTCACCAACACCCCTGGGTTGATGGGAGCAGTGGGGCTGGCTGGCCAGAGCACAGGATGTGTGCTGTGGGATAAGACGGCCGTGTGGCAGGATATTATGGCTGTCTAATTA
The DNA here is from genome assembly GCA_025399935.1 of Amblyopsis rosae. Taxonomy (NCBI): domain Eukaryota; kingdom Metazoa; phylum Chordata; class Actinopteri; order Percopsiformes; family Amblyopsidae; genus Amblyopsis; species Amblyopsis rosae. The sequence continues at coordinate 1,271,827 of JAODTR010000005.1, read as the reverse complement.
GACCGGTTCATCTGTCAGTGAGGGAGCGCCATAGCTTTCACTAGAGCTTTCACTGCCCTCCGCAGCCCCTCCACGGACCCCTGCATGTGCGCTACACCCCGGCCTCCCCGGCTGCACTCGCTGGACGCCGGGCGGTTATCGGGGAAATGTCCACAAGCTCACACAGAGGTCTACAGGGACTTGACACAAAGCCCACCTAGAACACGGCAGCCAATCATTCTTCAGTGTTTTACTGTGACAGGCCGGCATTGAGATTGAACAAACAGCCTATAACAGGCTGGCAGCATTCCCGACAGAATGCACAATACGAGGCAATGTGCATTCTCAGTGCTTCTCTCTCTGCGCTGGCGATTGAGAGAGAACATGAATATGGCTGGGTGGAGGTCCCAGGAGCGCCGTATTGTGTTACACCAGATATCCTGCTGTTGCCTCTTTGGTCAGGACCTGATAATCATACAAATAAACAAACAAAGGGGAGGTGTGTTATGTGTGTATGTGTGCGTGTGTGTGTGTGTGTGTGTGTGTGTGTGCATGTGAATACAGTAAGAGAGCCAAGGCAGAAAAGAAAGATTACTATTATAATACGGTGACATCCAAACTACTTCACATAAATAAAAGTATCAAATGTCTTCTCGGCAAATTACTTCTTGACGACACAGAAGAGAAAATGTACATGTACCGTGTTTTTGATGCATTGCGCTGGTACTTTACGCGTGCGTGTGCGCGTGTGTGTGTACAAAAACATGTTTTTCTTCAGAGCTGGAGAACAAAACGAGAAGAGAAGAGAAGAGAAGAGAAGAGAAGAGAAGAGGAGATACAGAACGAGGCATGATAACAATAGTTCCAGAAACAAGGTGCCAGAAAAGAGCAATAGTTAAGATAGAGAACCCTAACAGTGTAATGGGGCAGGTATACTGTAGATACTGCAGACAGTACAGTTTAAAGGAATGATGCAGCACAACTTGAGACAGAGTGACGGCGGGAGCAAAGCAAGGAAGGGCTCGGTTGGGGGGACGGGCTGTTATGAGGCCGGGAACATTGAGCAGCACTGGGGGTGGGGGTGGATGTTTAGATAGGTGCAGGCTGCCACTAGGAAATCCACGCTCCAGTATAAACAGGCCGCCACACAACCCAGCACTCCCAACTGTGGGAGAAAACTGCCCCGAGGAGCTCCCAGTGGCTGACCACTGGGCTAGGGAGGAGGAGGGAGGAGGGGCTTTGGGAATGGTCCTTGGGTTTGTGTGTGTGCGTGTGTGTGTGTGTGTGTATGGGGGATCTGCAAATGGGTACCCAGCCTCTTTCAGGTCCATGCAGAACATACACACAGCTGACACCACCAGAACTTGTCTCACACATAGAAACACATTGTAAAAGCAAAGCGTATTGTTGATGTGAGCGGTGGTCGTCACTTTGTTTATGTTCCTATTTACAGAGCCAGGGCTGTGTGGAAGTGTCACATTATTATTTCAGGACGAATAGGTAAAACTGTAAGATAGAAAAATGAGATATTTGTTGACTTTGAACAAATGTGTATTATCTTAAAATTAGCTTGCAATAGCTGACTATACCTTTAATGACACACACACACGCACACAGAGACCATACTTACCACACACACACACACACAGAGACCATGCTCACTACACACACACTCACAATGAGAACAACATGCTTGCTTGTAAATTCAGACAGGTACTATACACACACACGCACGCACACACGCACGCACGCACGCACACATGCACTCACTCATGCTCACACTGTGTTTTTGTTTGAAATTCTGTTGAACGTGGAACCCAACAGAAACATCATCTGTAAGCGATGCTAGTGAGGACCACTGTCCCATCAGCACTTGGACTATCATCTGACATGACGTCCTGTCAGTCGATACGCTGGCCCTGCAACACTTGCAGCAGAGCAGAGACAACACACCCACGCACACCAAACCCATTTTGGGGATATTGCCTAGACACCTCGAGCTTAACGTGGAGTATGGCCAGTTGCGCCGTGTTTAGTCTGTATCACTGTTCTTCTGGCCTGTGACAGTTACCATGAGGACCTGACAGAGGACTGGCCCGGGTCGTAAGTGAGGAGACTTGCGTTGTCAAGACAGATTCTTTGGAACTTTTTTTGCTTGTATCCATTCCACTGGTAGGAAAATGTACTTCGTCTCTGTCCCGTTGATCTAGATGACACTAAGCTGTCACTAATGTCTGGAATATCCCTCTTTGCAACCATGTTCTGTAATGACTGTTCATGGTATGTGGGAAGGTAGCTCATGCCGGAAGTGTGACAAAGTAAGGAGAAAACAATATGAACTCGGTGGAAATCACTTTTCAGAATGTGTGAATCGCATTTGAATGTATAACCGCCACTATTGCACCCACACAAACCCAAACTTCCTCCAAACAGCTCACTGTTTATGGTTGAAACACAGCTGTCAAGCTATATACGTTACACACCTTATTACCACCATTGATGTGAATCCCCTATGGGAGAGGAATGAGGAATCTCTGCTAGACACCACAGAATCAAAGTGCAAAGGCGCTGTATTCCACTGCTGCAGAAACTATGCATTTTGTAAGGCTGTACTTTCCTGGGTATATTACAGGTGTTATTAGAGAAGTGAGCATGTGTAAGAATGACATGCAAAGTGACAGTATGAGAATATAAGCAGTATAACCAGATATAGGTGATCCCCTTACGCCCATCTACAAAACTGCCAACTGACCTGCCTGACCTGATTGAATGGTAATGACCGCTTGTATTACCGTAATAATAACCCACATGACACCCTAAGCGCTATGATTGATACATGTTATTTGGGCCGCAATCCAGCGGTTATCCATATCTGCTGATAATGTCAGGAGGTAGCGCAGTGGTGTGTGTGTGGCTGGTACACGCAAACACACCCCCACCCACACACACCAACACACACA
>JAODTR010000005.1:1258414-1268788 GCA_025399935.1 Amblyopsis rosae | reverse complement strand
CCCTAAGAAGGAGGAGAAAAAAAAAAAAGAATAAACAGAAAAAAGAAAAAGAGCGGCCTGTCTCTTGGGTGCCCTTCTTGCCATCCCATTTCCTATGCATCTGGTCTGTGTTTGTGCGGGGGAGGGGGGCAGAGGGGAGGGGAGGCCGTCTGGGGCCGATTAATAACCAGTGATTTATAGGAACTTTTATAGAATAATACAATAAAAATGTGTGCGCTCGTGTGTGCGTGTGTGTGTGTACTGTATGTGCGTGCACGCACGCGCGCGTGTGTGTGTGTCTCCTCGCCTCGGCTCAAAGTGCACACAATGCTCTTCTAATTCCGGGGAATCAAAAACAAATTATCGGGAAAAAACACAGGCCGTGCTCGCCGATAAATTGGGCACAGATGGAGACAGGAAATAAAATCTACGAAGGAGAAGACAAGTGGAGAAGAGAGAGGGATGGAATGAAGAGGGTGGGGTGCCAGGATGGGTGAGAGATGGAGGGAGAGAGAGAGAAATAGAGAGAAAGAGAGAGTGAAAGAGAAAGAGTGAGAGAATGGAGGGTGAGTGAGGGGTGAAAGGGTGTAAAAGGGGAGAGGATAGAATTGGGAGGATGGAAGGGGGAGGAAGAGGGGGAGTTCCCATGCCCTGTGCAGAGGAAATGGGCTTAAGCAAGGGGTTAGTGTGTGTGTATGCGTGCGTGCGTGCATGCGTGGGTGCGTGTGTGCATGTGTGTGTGTGTATGTACTGTAGGTCAACGGGCAATGAGATGAGCAGACTGTGCTCTGGCACAGCCTAATGTATCCCTGCCATTAGCCCCCATCCATCCCACGCAGCAGCCCCCGTTCATCCTCATCCATCCCCCTCTGTGTGACAGGCCTGCTGACAGCAGGCCAACATGCCCACTGCCCCGGACGCACACACAGGCAGGCCTGTAATGTGATCATGTGTGTGTATGGTGCAGCAGCACATGCTACGCTAAAGCAATTACACAGCCGTGACAAATATGTAGCAACAGCAACAACAACAAGTTTCATTGTTCACCTTAATGATATAGTGTGCATTTAATACCAATTTCAAATTGAAGTGTATATTTTGGGCAAGGTACTGTATCTATATGTAGTGTATTAATACTTAAGCAGTGTAGCTATTTATGAAAAGGCCACCAAATGAACGCACAGTAAACTGAAACGTTGCATTACTTATATGCGCACCTATACAATCGTACCTTTCATATTTAGCTTAGCATTGTGGTGAGGGTTCTAGACAGCTATATTTAAAGGATCTATATATGATCCTGTCTGCCACTAGATATCACACTGTGCACCAGCATAACAATGCCAACACACACTCACGCACACAGAGGCAGACTACGGAAGTCCGTCCTCTCTCAGCTGACAGTCAGCCGACACACCATCACCTACTCGGATGAAGAAAGTTCTTATTAATAGAACACGGTTGATGCAAACAATAGCCATGCCCTCATTACACAGGCAGTCATAGACTTAGACATGAATACAGGGGGCAAGAAAGAAAGAAAGAAAGAAAGAAAGAAAGAAAGAAAGAAAGAACAGGCTTGGTCCTGCGCTATAGTGCATATGGTTCTGCCCAAGCAAATATATTACACTGCAGGGAATAAGACCACGTTGATGCATGTGTGTGTGTGTGTGTGTGCGTGTGCGTGCGTACGCATGTTTTGATGGAGGGCTGAGGGCTCCTAAGCTCTGGCTTCCCCGCCAACAAACACTAATGCCACTGCCTCTGCCCTGGCCTGGGGGGCTTCTAGGAAGGGGTACAGACAGGTCTAGTCTCATAGCCTAGTGTGGCTATGAGACTAGATAATGCACTTGGTGAATAGGGTCTGAACACGCTCCATTGGGAGGCGTTTAGAAACTATTGGACAGTATTTAACAATCACTTCATCTAGCTCTACCACCATTTTTAAAAACACGCTTGACTTAAACGTCACCAGCAGCTATAAGCTATAGACTCAGCAAAAGATTATTGAACTATTGAACTCTACCTCTTCCGTCCATCAGCAGTACATTATATAACGTCTGATTGATACATACACCCTTGTGTATGTGTCAGACAACACAAGGAAGTGGGTTTAACCATCTATGTCTATTTAGTTTAACGCCCGACTTGGTCATTACGTTTAAGCAATGTCGTGTGACAATCAAACACCTCTCCTGTCAAGCAGGCGGGTCTTGACGCAGTACACCTGCACTACTTTATGTAAGTAAAGGCTGGCTCGGTGAGTCAAAGCTTTACAGGAAGTGCTGTGTATGTGTGTGTGTGTGTGTGTGTGTGCGTGTGCGTGTGCGTGCATGTGTGTGTGGAGGGGGAGGATGCAGACAGATGCCACAGTCCAGAGCTGAGGCACAGGAAGTCATTCATATTGTTCATAGTGCTCATCTCCAGCTCCCACTGGCATCCTCAGGATACAGTCATGGTTTACAGGATCTCTACCAGGGCAGTTGTGTAACATGCTCCATAGGCAGGGGATTATTGCAGATGAGCAGTGAACTACTGTGCTGTGCCAACCCACAACCAGCTGTGGACTTGGGTACAGTTGGTGTTGACAGCAATGAAGTGCCTGTCTTTGGAATACCATCCCCACACTGGCTGAAGGTGGTACAGCAGTCTGCTAGCATTCACTGACACACTTTGTTGTTTTGTTAACCTGAATGCATACTTTGGTTTATGTGTACAGCATATTGGGACCACCAATAGAATTACTATTGCAACAACACATCATCAGTAGGGTAAAACGAACCTGTTTCACGACGGTCTAAACCCAGCTCACGTTCCCTATTAGTGAACAATCCAAAGCTTGGTGAAATCAAGGTCTATGTAAACACTATGTAAACAAAAACTAAAAAACCTAATCGAGTATAAGCAATATATTAGAGCATATATCAGTGTGCTATTTAACAAATTTTGCTGGAATGGCTTAGTTCAGGGGGCTGATTATCTGACAATGTCATTAGTCAGCTATTTCAAGCTAAATGTAAGCTAATACACTTTTTTCAAATTCAACAAATATCTCCTTGCATTTCACTAGCTTAAGCGTTATCTGTTCATATTGAAAAAATAATCCTATATTCTACACACAGCCCTGGCTCCGTAAATAGTAACATAAACAAAACACTGCTCATATAAACAAAGCCAGAGCACTACGCGTTGCTTCACAATGCATTTCAATGTGTGATGCAACGCCTCGGAGGTTCGCAGTGTTTTCATTTGATCTCGAAGTTAGCAAGAACAACTGACCCTGCCTTTAACCTCCTGGAACAGGAGAAGGTTATTACAGCAATAACATAATGGTAATGTATGGTATGTGAAATGAAAACAACTTAATTACAATATTACACATATTACATATCTATAATAAGGTCATTTAAATGAGACAACCCCTATAGTATCAGTGAAATTATGTAACAAAAAGGAAATGTACAATGATTGAACATAGAAAATGAGGAATTGGTGAGGTGGTGAGTGTTCTGCAGTGAACTCAGCAAGAAAAAGGATGGCAGAGAAATGTTTAACAATAACTACATTACACAATGAGGCGTAATGAATGACATGAAACAAATATTTAATAATAGTCAAGACAACTATAGACAGTTATATGTATGACTACATATGATCCTTTACAGCTGTTACTATGGAGACAGTAACTTCACATACTGTAAGTTAGAACTCAAAAAGAAGCTAATTAGCATAATAAATTATTTGAGATTTTAATGGGTTTAGGTTAAGTGGGCAATACATTGCTACTTTAGAACATTTATTTTAATTTCATAGCTTCTGATAAATCTCAGTATTTCCAATGAACACACACTAAATTGTATTTAGTGATGATTTACAGGGATCATTCCGACCCGATGCTTCCGTAGGAACCGCCTGAATGTCCTTATATGTCCAATATACTAGAAAGGCTATTGTATTCGGTGTAATTTTTGTGAAACCATCCACAGACTCCATGTACCAAATGTATACAAGCCACACCCTACATGCTGTGAATGGCTGCATGTCCCAAATGCTAACACACAATACAATCAAATGTAGGCTAATTTACAGTATGAACACGCCAATGCCAAATTCAAGCCCTGATTGATAGTTTACATCCTCCCCAGAACCCAAAACTTCAGTCCCAACTCAGTGTTGACCAAAGGTATGGGTGGATGTAGGGGCAGAAAGCTCAGGGTCAAAAAGAAACAACAGTTCTATAATGTGTACTGATTAAATCAGCATACAGTAGTATCTACTGTACATGAAATATGAAATATGAAATACTGTGCATTACAAGGAGCTATGTAAAACTCTATAATCTATGAAGTGTTTGGTGTGTTTGTGTTGAAGAGAGTTGTTGATAGACAGAAGCTCCAGTTCTGTCAAAACATCAGCCATGTGTGCTGTAGTAATGGTGTTACATGCTGTAATAGTAACCTTTCAGCCTCTATGTATATTGATTTGTGACATTTTGCTTGAGAAATGGCCCGGTGGACAGCTTTGGAGTCACTATGACACCGCCAATTCTATGAGAACTACAGCTCAACATATGCAAAAATCTGCTAGACAGTGGCAGCGGTAGTTCTCTGTTTCCAACACTGACAGAGTGAAAAGACCAATAGACATCTCCTATTTCGGCCTACAGACCGCAAAGTCACAAGGCGACTATCATTCTGTGGACATAAAAAGCACATACAGTATCACTGTAGGGTACGGAATTGCCGCGCAAGTCACCCGATAACATTGTGAAATGTCTGGCGTCTTACATGAAGGTGAACTCACATCTTCCCATGCACTTCGACGAGGGGCAAGGCACAATACGTGCACAACATAAGGTGCGTACGTGCAGACCAGGCCATGCGGGTATGTCAGAGAGTGTGCGCATGTCTCTGGGCGCCAATGCAGCCACAAAGGGATGCGTACGTGTAGCCACAGCAAACCGAATATGTCTGCCAATGACGGCAGAGGCAGGAAGACAGAACGCGCAGGTCTCAGTCAGCAGCGCAGTTCGCTGTGCACTCACTGTGGGTACAGCGAACATGTTCAGAAATACACCCAGCAGACACTCACGCCCACAGGTTTCACTTCTGTCTGGTGTGGCAGCACTCCAGCGCACAGAGGTTAAGGGTCAAGGGTCACGCACAGGTCAGGACACGCACACGCACACATACACGCATACACACAAGGTGTGACACTGGCAGTGTGTGTGTATTATTAGTTGTATTAAGTGCGAGAAGAGTAAGAAAGTCATTAGTCAGTACTGGTGAGACTACAGACATGTCACAGTTGCAAAAGGGGGATAAGGAACATGAGAAAATGTGTTGATTGTGACTGTGTGTGTTATGGCATTAGAGTCAGAAGAGGAACTTGACCCTGGGAAATGAGCAGGACTGCACATACTGGTGTGTGTGTCAAAGAACCATCCCTCATATAGGATACAGTAGGTTAGTGGGTTTGTAGGCCAGACCCTGAACCCTTCATACATGTCACTTTGGATTCTGGATTCTGCCGAGACAACTAACTGTAAATAAGTGTTGAACTTAATTCAAATGATCTGGTTTTAATCATCATTTATTTATTTATTTATTTATTTATTCATTTATTCATGTATTTGTAAACCACACAAAATGATAATAAATGTTAGGTTACACTAGACTGAAGACACTAAACCTACACACTACAGAAAAAGACTATATGGTAACATCACTGAAAAGGCATAATAAGCATCATAAGCTTGCAATATGATGAAAATGTCAAATAAACATGTGATTTTGGTGCATTGGTGCAGCTGCAGTGTGTGTTGGTGTATCCGGTGTTTCTCTTGGGATACAGTGTGTGTGTGTGCGTGTGTGTGTGTGTGCGTGTGTGCGTGCGTGCGTGTGCAGTGTGTGCTACCCAACGAGTTTGTGAGTTCGATAGTTTGTGTTTGTGTGCTTGAGTGTGCACGTCTGTTTGCTCAGCGCACGTGACAGAGCTTGTGTCTAAGCATCGGCAGAGATGAAAGAAACAATGAGAGTGGATGTTCTGTGTGCGTGTGCGTGTGTGCTTGTGGGGCAATCTTTCTCATGGCCTCTAAGCCCTTTCCAGACCTTATTCCAGTGTAGTGATTGGACAAAATCCTAGACACTGTCACTGAGGCCAGACACAACAGCATGCACACACACATGAACACATGAACACACGCTCACACATGAACACACGCATACACACATGAACACATGCTCACACATGCACACACGCTCACACATGCACACACGCTCACAGATCTTGGAGTGAGAAAAACGCAAGGGACCGCGAAAGACCACAACATAGACACAATGTACATACATCTGAAAGATTGTCTGTAAGGGTTTTACGTTACTAAAATGTTGAACAGACACATATAAAAGAAATGTGATCTCTACAGATACTGTACACCCGGGTTAAAAGGATACGACACGTTGTATGTCAAACAGTCAATGTGTCATTCCGTTTAGTCTTTCCAGCCTGCCAGTCAGGGTCACAGAGAGATCAGGAACTTCTTTCTCTGTTAAAGAAGGAGTCTGCCCTCTGCTGGCCACATCGGGTAACAAGAATTGACTAGCATTTTATGATCTGTCGATGGTGTCTGTCTTGACAATGCCTTATTTTGTTTATATGCAAGCATGCTAGCACACACACGCACGTACGCGCACGCATACGCGCACACACACAAGACAGTTCTACTGTAATGTGGGAATATATAATTGTAATGGTTTAGGAGACACATAAAAGACTGCTTGGTGTTGTATTAATAATTGATATCAGTTCATTAATGAGTGCCGCTATTAGCCAAGGAAGTGTTTGCTAGCATACAGTAAATGCAGATCAGGCATTCCGGCCCGGCACAATGCTAACCCAAAAACACAAGTGAAGGCTAGTAATGGTGTGAGTCAAATGACCCTCCTATCAACAGAACAATTACACGGCTGACTGAACTATACACAGGGCACCTACCAGTTGTGCAAGGAAACCTTTAAGAGGCTGACATCGCTGAGCTGTGCCTGTGCAATGGAGGCCTGCACTCTGTTCAGATGTAACCTGGGGCACTGACAACAAGCCATTAGTCAAAGGCTAATGGGTGTCTTTAATATGCATGGAGATATACACAGACGCTAACATGGCACTGACCCAGAGCAGGCAGGATTAAAACAATAGTTTACACAGTAGCCTCTCCTGAGCGGCTCGTAAATCACATTCAGTATCAACACACCGTAAGGGTGTTTCTATAGATTATACACACTCACTTGTGGGTGTGTATACAGACACCCTCAGAAAGGTCTGGTACTTCATGTTAGTACAATGACCCAGGTTGTTTATGCCACAGTCACCTGGTAATCCCTCCACGGGGCTAAGCGCTGCCATGCACAGGCGCAAACGCAGGCGTAAACGCACAGCGCGCACACACACACACACACACACACACACACACACACACACACACACACACACACACACACACGCACACAGAGTTGGTATCAGTGGATTCCGATTAGTCAAGTTATGCACACACACACGCGCGCACACACACACACACGGCTAGCATAATAATTACAGTAATGCTATGCATTCTTCACCCCCATAACCACAACTGTCCACAAAGACGTGTGTCTGTATGAGGCTGGGTAGAGAACAGCGTGAGGCTGAGCGAGCTGTAAGGGGAGGAGTAGAGAGCAGAGAGCTTTCAAACTACAACTGAACCATGGGATCCTCCTAAGCTGCTGTTGTTAGTTATACTGGTTATAAGTTACTGTATGCCTATTACCTTACAGTAATGCAATAAGAGGAGAGGTATACTGTGATCCAATATACGCTTTGTCAGATTCAGTGATGAATTAGTAGTATGTTCTGTGCTAAAAAGGAATTGCGGTGCGGACCGCACCACGCAACACTGTTCCAGCTTCGCCAGCTATTCCAGTATCTGTCGCAGACATATTGACATGCATGCAAGCATTTCCTCTATGCTGCTGCTATTGCTGTGTGTTACTGACAAGAGGCCGTATCCCTGGTAACAGCTGCAGAGCCCTTGCTACAGTATCTTCTGTTTTGTGGTGTGTGAGATATACAGTATCTCGCTCTATTTATCGATGTATCTCTCCTGCTCTCGCGCTGACACACAAACCAAGTTGAGATGGCGTTCAGGGTGGCAGGATGATGTGTTTGTGTAATGTGTGTGTGTGTGTGTGTGCGCGCGTACGTGCGTGCAGTATCCAATCATAAATTTCAAGTGTTGCTCTGTTATATAACAGCATTATTCTGACACACAAAAGCATCCACATCCTTTAAATATAGGAACCCATGTTTGTGGAATAGGCTGTAGAATTGGTTGTTTGTTTATTTGGTTGTTTGGTTGCCTGTTTGCTTGCTGCTCACTATTTCATCAGAAATATATCTTTAGGAGGCAGATAGGGCTTATGTAAATTACGTTTTGGTAAATGCCTGACTTTCTGGACGTTAATGTGCATTCTTTCTTGTGTTTCCAAAGCTGCCCTACAGTATGCTGTAACCACTAGAACACATCTAATTAAAGCTTATAGCCATGCCTGTGCATTAAATGTGTTCGGGTTGAGACTCAATCTGCACAATTCACTTACAAATAATAGTGTGATGCAGATCTTCTTACCGGTTGAAACAGAAAAACACTAGAGCATACAGCCGTGTGTATGTACTGTACACAGTACACAGTACACAGTACATGGTGCTATAACACACTCTAGTGTAAAAATACTATCTAACTCACATTTACTTGAGGGCATGTACACACAGATGATGAGGTATACTGTACACACTCCACATGGTGTGTATGTGTGTGTGTGTGTACAGGCTGCACGTTTCTAAAACCATACATCATAATCCAGGGGATTCTAGAACCTTATACAGTATGTGTGCAAGACACAGCCTGTTTTCAAAGGGTTAGTCACTCTGGTTGTCCAAACCCCATTCATGGACAGCAACAGCTGGCTTGGCAAACACACACACACACACACACACCTTCAACATCCCTGTGATCTAACACAGGACTCAGACAGCAGATCCTAATCAACTCCATTCACTATTCATTCACTAACCCTTGATATGAAGTATGCTTCTTGGCTGAACTATGTGTGCTTGGCACAAGAACCTTCCATGAGTACTGAATGGCTTGGTGGTGTGTGCGGGGTTTTTGTGTGTGTACGGTTTATCGCTCTATGGACACAAAACAGGCGTACAGACTCTCAAAAAGACTGATTGTGTATGTGTTTCGCATGCACCCATGCGGGTGCTTCCATACATGCGTTGTGTATTACGTTACCATGAAGAGTGAGCACACTTCCGGACGAAAGAGCAACAACAGAAACAGATGCTAAGAACACAGGACCAGCTAGGGATGCCAAATAGCTCCTCTCTGATTTGATAGACTCAATGATAAATCCATTCAGCATCCTGCCTTACAACTCTGAGCACCACCTCCACAAATAATAGTTGTCATAAATAACACTTGCTGGCCTCAGATATTGGACCAGATATTGATGGCGAATTGCCCCTCCCGAAAACCGCTCCCAACTCAAGGCTGCTCTGAACTGATTATCTGCCAAAATGATCTTGTAGTGTGATTCAGACTTAATTTTATCATTAACAATGAGTTACAACAATGATTAGAGGCTCCCAGAATCCTAATCTTGAAATCCTGTATGTGAAAGGAGCAGTGATGGAAACCTGAGCAGAATCCCACAATAGCCAATGAGAGCAAGATGTCTTGAATCGTCACCTACAAGATATTGTGTACTTGTGTAGCACAGAAACATATTACATTACTGTAGATCTATTTCATTTAGATTTTTTGCAGTTGAATTTGCTCTTTAAACAATTTTGTGTTTGTATGTCCATCTGTAAAATAGGCTGTTTGTGGGCAGTATTTTTATTTAAATATACAATTCAAGGTGCTGAGCCATTAGTGATGTCACTAAGAGATGCAAATCAAACAGGTCACAGAATCACATGCTTTTTCAGGAAAATAATTCCAAATAAGTTTCACTCAGAGAAACTGCACCCTAAATTGTGTTTTTTGAGCAGTAAACTAAAAAATATGACTAAACTGCGATGAGACAAATGGTATTTATTATCTGGGTTGAAAATGGCATGTCATATCTGTCATACCCTATATATCATATCATAATATCATAATATCATGTCATACCCTAGGCCGAAGGTCGATGATCGATTTTGTGATCATATCATCTGATCTGAGGCCGCATGTTTTGGACACTCGGATGAAGAGAGCTGGCTACCAACCACCGACCTGAGTTGGGTCAAGGGGTGGGGGAAGACTCTGGACAGACCTGGTAAGCCCAAACGGGTAGTGCGGGTGAACTGGGA
>JAODTR010000005.1:1236846-1258314 GCA_025399935.1 Amblyopsis rosae | reverse complement strand
GGTAAGTAGTTCCTTGAGGTAGGGAGGTGCGTCACCGTGGATGTACTGGTAGGTGAGGAGGGAGACCTTGTACTCAATTCTTAGTAAGACAGGGAACCAATGCAGTGATTTGAGGATGGGGGTGATGTGGTCATGTTTGGGCACCTTCGTCAGGATCCTGGCAGCACTGTTTTGCATATACTGCAACTTGTGGAGGCTTTTTTCTGGAATCCCAAGGAGGAGCGCATTGCAGTCTGGAAGAGATAAAGGCATGGACAAGTTTCTCCGCATCGGCAGAGGAGAGTGTGGATCATAGTTTGGCAATGTTCTTGAGGTGAAAGAAAGAGATCTGCAGATTGTTGATGTGAGCCTCGAAAGTCAGATGAGAATCCATTGTAACACCCAGGTTGACTACTGATGCTGAGAGTGGGATGTTCTGGCCAGAGATATTGACATTGGTGATGGTGGATGACCGTACTTGGTGTGGAGTGCCAATTAGGACAGCTTCAGTCTTGGAGCTATTTAGCTGCAGAAAGTTTATGGTCATCCATGCCTAGTTAACATCAAAACCAAAGAAATGTCAAATGTAAAATAAATTGTTTTTCCCAATTAACTATACTATTCTTTTTCTGTATTTCAAATTATAGGAAATCATATTTAACTTGCAATAATATACAGTTTATTTACACGTGTCATGTAAAATAATTCTTTATTTAAGGTCTGTTGTTACTTTAGTCATTGATACCATTATGACCCAGGCATACGCCCCAATGCGTGACGTGGCTCAATAAAGACAGCTGCTCAGTCTTTTACAATGTACTTCACTCATCGAGTGAAGTACTCATTCCTCCCTCTGTGGTCCCTTCCCAAGGTTTCTTCCCTTTTTTCACACGTGTTTTTTGGAAGTTTTTCCTTGCCCAGGGGGAGGAGCAGGTTAAGGGGGTGTTGTTTGTTTCCATGTGAAATGTAGGTTGTAAAGGCCTTTGAGACTGCAATGTGATTAAGGGCTATATAAATAAAATTGACTTGACTTTATAAATGGAAAACATAAAATATTTATATATTTTTAAATGATTTTAAATGACAATTTAACTGAACTACCTGTTAAAAAAAGATGTATGTTCCTTTTAAACTGTTGACTGAGCAGCAAATAACGGGCCACAACAAGGGCATGGCTTCTGCATTTTGTGCAAAACCAAGAGGGAAAACCAGCTCAAGAGAGGTAGGGATTCACAAGTCACACATCCAATTTGATTACAGCATCCCTACAGGTGCATGTCAGTAAGACTCCCCACCACAACATTTTAGTCTTTGTTGGTGGTGTCATTTTGAGTCTGAAGTCCTGGCCTTGGCCTTGGCCTTGGGTGGAGTTTTACACAAATGGCTTTTGATATGATAAGCTGTCTAAGTTGACAGGGGTTCTCTGTAAAACTCTTTGTCAAGTTTTATAGGTGAATGGTCTTGATTGTGATTCTCACAAGGAATTATATGGATTGTTCTTGTAAAAATATGGAATAATATGTTAATGGTACAGAGCATTATTGTTTTATCTTTTTTAAATTGACAGTATTTTCCAGTTTGTTTGTTTTTTTACGATTTTTTTATTGCACTGCTGCTGCCAGAAAATCTCAGTTTACACAAAGTTTACTGTGTGTTTGTTGAGAATAGATATACATGTTTTCCTGTGAATTATCTAGCACACCTGCATGACCATGTTTTCTATTTGGGGTCTCTGAGACCCAGAACAGAAGTAGTGTATAATTCTTTGAGGATGTATATGAAACACAGTTTCAAAACAAAGACATTGTGACCATAAAGTTATGAAAGGTTATGGAATATCAAGTTTGTTTTTAGTGCTCTTTACAAAGACTGGCATTTTACAGACCCCAAACAGAACATGAAGATTAAAGGTATAGTAAGCAACTGAAAGCTACTGCAATACTTTTTTTTCAGCTTCACCAAATATCTCCTCACAACTTACCATTAAAACAACAAAATTGTCATTGCCAAGGGTTTCATAAAAGATCCACATCACTTTTAATAAATAAGAATAAGGATTCAACTTTCTATATGCACATCACATCAGAGGAACATTTTGCTGATATACATTTTAGTCCTAAAAAGCTTTTTACCAGTCTGCGACTTGCATTTAATTGCAAAAATAGAAAGAAAAAAAAATTTCAAAAGGTGATTTACGCATAAAAATGATTTACATCAGCCAATATTTTGGAGCGCTGCAACTCTCAATATAAAACACAGAGGTGGAATTAAGCAGAGCTACGTGCTATATCTTACAACACCTTTCTGTGTGTCTCCGTCAAGGTTAGCCAGGGAAGATAATTCAAAGATGGGTGAGCATGTGTGTGTGTGGGGGGAGGGGGGCGGGGTGAGTCATCTTGATGACTCATGTGCTTTGTGTGTGTGTGTGCATGTGTGTGTGTGTGGACTAAGGGAAGGATGGATATGGATAGCAGGGCACAGAAGGCAGAGCGACCATCTAACACTGAGAATGGTCCACGTGACTGTGAGAACATGGTAGAGCATGTATTACATTGGCCGCTCTATCCAGCTAAACCTGTGTGTGGAGAACAAAGTGATCACATTTTACTGCAGGACTAAGAGATACCAAATATACCAATGTATTTTCCATTTCATCCATCCGCCACTTCTTTCAGTGTGTTTCAATATGTACTCTCTCCGGATACAGATTCAACTCACCTTTTTGAGGGAAAAGGATACAAACCAGTTTTCTGTAATGTTCAGGGGCTGAAATCACTGTGGGAGACAAGAGGCAGCTCGATGAGGACTTTAGGCTATGGACCATTTGACTGCACATTATTAAAGGAATGTTGATGTCACTGAGATCCGTTACAACGCCCGATCTTATTCTGAGCCCTCTCTCTCCATCCCTCGCCCTTCTCTTGCTCGCTTCCTTGGAGAATAGGTACACATGAAAGGATGACGTATTTCCCATGATGCCACTGCTCTCACTTTCTATCTCTCCCTCGCTTAATCACACTTCACCTCACAGTCAATGGAATGTAAACCACAAACGTTCAACAGGAGTTTTTAAGGCATTTCAGTTATGAAGTAAAAAAATTAAAATAGATTATTCAAAGATTACTCCTACATTTTTCATGTTTGCCGAGTCATGATTGGCTCCCTCAGACAGGCCACTGTGGTCCACATCTGTGTGATTTACACTCAGTGAGTCAGTAAGAGACGTGTGGTCTGCCCCTCATTGGTAAAACTCCCCAGCAGCCTTCAAACCAGCGCTGATGATGAACACACCTACGCACGCAGGCACGGAGCGGCGTAACAGTAGGCGACCGCGCTCGCAAGCAAAGTAGCCGGTCTACGTAGGTCGGCGTGACACGCCCACTCACTTGGCCCATGGCAACCTCCGTCGAAAAAGCCTTGTCGCGCGCGGTCACGTCTGTTGGAACGCCCGTGGGTGATCCTGTTGAATTCATTCTCACCCATACACTGGCATGGAGAGCGCAGGAGGGGGCTGAGGAGGCTTGTGATGAAACATTCATGAGCCGTGGTGATTGTCGAGTAAAGGAAAGGGGTTTTTATTCCAGTTGTTGCACCGAAGAATGTACCGAAACCAAACAAACTCGCATGTATGCCTGCCTTGACATTCATTATATTACAGTATATCATATGGTGATAACAGTATAATCAACAATAGTTAGCCTCCTGTGCTGTGTGTAGTGGAGGGGAAAACGATCATTCCCCTGTTCACTGGCATCCTACTTTATAGCCCTCCATCTCTTCCCTATCTCCTCAAAAGATAGTAGATGAAGTATTCATTGAGTATATCACAAATAGCATGAAACAATAACATCTACAACAAATGAACTGGCAGTATGAATCTATAATACATACTTATACACATTATATTGGGACTAGAGGAAAACAATGGTTTGACTTGAAACACGCCTCATCCACATCTGGGCGGAGTGTTAGGCGGCTCGCACTGGTCTCTACCCCTCCTTGTGCTGCAATCGTAGGAGGCCATAGACTGGGTCATAAAACTAGATTACAATGGAAATCATTCAAGGATGTTGACATGAACCCACATACACCACCCACCCCCTCACACACACACACACACACACACACCCTGGGGTTCCTGTGCTGAACATTCCCACCACCCCAGGCAGGGCTCTCCCTCTCTCTCTCTGTTAACACGAGGCCCAGACGGCAGTCAGCGCTTCCCCTCAGCGCATGTGAAGCTATGGAGCCGCAAGCGGCGTGCGTGTGTATGGCATGACGGGGGGAGAGGGGGGAGTCGAAGTGGAAAAGAATACTGATGGGGGGGGGGGGGGGGGGCAGAGTGAGCAATGCTTTGCAGGTGAACGTGGAGCCCTGTGGGTCCTCTCTCTCTCTCTCTCTCTCTCTCTCTCTCTCGCTCTAGCTCTCGCTCTCTGTGTGATACTCAGGAAACCTGTACCAGAACAAATGCACAGATGTGGGTGTGAGAGAGGGGGTGGAGCTTGTTCTGCATGGTGACATCCCCCATTCCCCTCAACACACACGCACGCAAACGTACCCCCCCCCCCCCCCCCCCCCCCCCCCCCCCCCACACACACACACGTACGTAGGCACATTCTGACAGAGGTATTTGCTGCATTGGACAGCAGAAGTACAGCAGATGAGAATGAGAATGGTGGAAAAGAGATATGAGACCAGTGGGCTACAGAGGAATGGAGGGGGGGGGGGGCAATAGTTAGAGGAATGGATGCTCTAGTACTCCCAGTGACGTATGTTACGTTTTCATACTTAATTCATGACACCCCTCTGTGCATGCTGATAGCTCGATCAGGCGTGTGTGTGTGTGTGTGTGTGGGCGTGTGTGTGTGTGTGGGCGTGTGTGTGTGTGCCTGCGTGTGTGTGCGTGTGTGTGTGTGTGTCTGTGTGTAAGCGTGTGAGAGGTCTGGCCATAGCTACCTATAACTCCTTGTGCCTTATGATTCCTTCACAAGTTTGTATAACTCATTACATATCTCTCTCTCTTAACAACAGAAACCCGAGAAAACATCAGTCAGTGTGTCTCACAAGTGTGTCTGTGTAACACACTTCATTGCACTGCATTTAAAGAGCGTGATGTACAACTATACTGCATTACCAATATCTTTAAATGGAATCCCATAAAGGTTACCTACAGTATTGCGGAATTC
This sequence comes from Amblyopsis rosae, assembly GCA_025399935.1. Lineage (NCBI taxonomy): Eukaryota > Metazoa > Chordata > Actinopteri > Percopsiformes > Amblyopsidae > Amblyopsis > Amblyopsis rosae. The sequence continues at coordinate 1,253,149 of JAODTR010000005.1, read as the reverse complement.
TTCAGTTTGTCAGTCAGTCAGTCAGATTTTTCCCCAGGTGTGAGATCATTTCTGGATTGGGGAAAAACAGGCTAGTTGTTAGGAAGTGTCTTTGAGCAAGATATACAGTATATCCCCTACCCCCTGACCCATACTCATATGCACTGTGGATAAATGATAGCCAATCACGTTATGGCATGTTATTAAAAAAACACTTCCTCTACCATAGTGTGCACATGCTGACATGAGGCAGTGTATTGTAGTATTGACTTAATGTTTGACTATGTGGTAATAGGTATAATGACATTATGCTGCATTTGTTCTATTTAAAATATTGTTTGCTTATAATTACTGGTATACGACCTGTCCAACTACTGACAAATGTACTACATGTAAGTCACTTTGGATAAAAGCGTCTGCCAAATGCCGTAAATGTAAATGTAAATGTGATCAGATTATTTGATATACAGTTGTTGAACACTACTGCATACTTTTCATTGCACTGTGGGAATTTGTGAGTGCAATATGTTTAGAAAATATACAGTTATGGTTCCATAACATATTGTACTGTATATAAAATAGAGGCATGTCAGTTTTAGTGCACTATATAGCAAATACTTAACAATTTGGACACAGCTAAAGTGTCCAAATTGAAAATTATATACTGTATATTGACAACTTTACAGGGAATCAACTGTGTTTTGACAATGAGAAATAGACTTTGTTGTGTTGTCACTATAGTACAGTAAAATAATTTGTATGTAAAATTGTAAAAACCATAAGATCTGAGCAAATTAAACAAAACATAAATCGAAGAAAGTATTGAGCTTCCGGTATATCTACAGTATTAATTAAATCATGGCAGTGTGGAAGACCTTAGTGCAGGGCTTCAACTCTGTTCCTGGAGGGCCACTGTCCAGCATGTTTTAAACATCTCCAACACACCTGATTCAAATGAACAGGTCGTTATCAGGCTTCTAACAACACAGTCATTAGAATCAGGTGTGTTGGAGCAGGGAGACATCTAAAACATGCAGGGCAGCAGCCCTCAAGAACCGGAGGTGAATAGCCCTCCCTTAGTGTAATAGGACAATGTGTGTCAACCCCATAAGTGCTCGTCATGTCATAGATTACATTTGATGTAATGCTGCGTTCAACAAATGCATTTATCCCATAGTTACCTACTCTGTTGGTCACTCCTGCTTACAGCCCCAGTGAATCATCATGTTGCTATGGTCCCTCCTACTTCCGTTTGTTGGCCAATCCACTGACACAGGAAACCATCAGGGGCCAATCAGTGCACCACATCACCTAGCGTGTGCATGAAAGAAAGATGAGACAAGAACAACGCTGATAGTTTGTTATTATTTTATGTTTATTTGGTTTGTGTTGCATCTGAATATAATAATTGGTTTTCTATAAAATAATTGTTTTATCTAATGTATGCCATGCACTGTATTAGTTAGTCGCACAGTAGGGAACACACACATACTGAACACACACTAGGGAACAATTCATGTCTGCATACTGTAGATGTTTAGCAACTATATGTGCCAGTGGCAAACATGAACAGGCATATAGACAGTGGGTAAAGTGATTATTTCAATGAAAGGAAAAGAGAAAGAAATAGACAGGAGGAGTAGAAAAATAATTATATATAATTATATATATAATGATCAAATTTTAATATTGTATTTCCCACAAATGATCCAGGAATATCAAGGGATGCATATGGGGTGTTTGAGCCTACTCTCTAGTGAAGAAGAGAACATGTTGTAACTGTCTGAGAGCAGGAATGCACTTTTATGGATGATCTGCATGGAGGGTTTGCAATACATTGTACAATACAATGTAAATAATGACAAAAAAACTGTCTGCTTATAAAATGTAATTTACCTCTCATAACTATCTCTTCATATCACTTATTGAAATTGCGTAAATGTAGAAGCTCTAATAGGACAGTAGGCTATGTCCATACAGCATTAGCTTCAGTGGTGCTTTCAGTAGGCTACACACCACTGGAACAGATACCAGCATTGCCTCGTAAAAACCTAAGAAGCTCTTTTGTTTTTACCCCCTCCTCTTCCACTTTTCTCTTGCCCTCCTCGCGGAACCCAAGCGTCCTCCTGTTGACCAAATTTCCTCGGTGACGTCAGAGTCTACGTACATCATCCATGGAGGTGATGCTTGTGAATGAATGAGAGTCCCTCCCCTCCCTATTGCTAGTACTACGGGATCTCTATAAGAGCAGATCGCCGGGACAGCCCTCTGAATTTTACGAGGTGCAAACATGCAGGTGCCTGGACACGCGATCGAGGATAAACCGCAAAATCGGTGTTGGCGGTAAGGTTATATTGGCTGAAGATCCCATCTCCTATCATCAACGGGGTTCCAGTAAACATATAACATAGCCCTATTTAAACTAAGTGCACTGTTAAAATGTGTTGGTTCTGGCTCAGGTTGGGGCTGGACTTAGAGGTAAGTTTATTAAAATGATTTTTTGTACTATATTCGTTTTGTCTCTGTGAAATACAAGTGTTAATGTTGAGCTACCAATCACGTGTAGCTACAAAATGCGTACGCAAATTAATTATGACAAGCTGTTAAAAAGTAATGGTTCACGTTTTCTGCAAACTATCATATATTATGCGTTCCCTTTTGTGTATTTACGGTAGATTACAGAGGCTAGAAGTTACTGCAGTGTGAGTCACTTTGGCGCACATGGGCAGTGACAGCTGTGAAAAAGAATGTGTCTAGGGTGTAGCCTGCGCCGACTGAATGCTAACAAGACTGCATTGACAGAGAATCACGACATCCACAGTGTGGATTTCAGAGGTCTGGGAAATTCGTGTGTCAGTCAAACCTTGCTCAGGCTTCCGCGTTACATTAGCCGAACCCACATTTTGACTACAGAAAATCAACTGTAAAGTGATTTGTACGGATTTGTGAGGTTATGCATATGGTGGAGCGAGACCTACTTATTTCACTGACATACTGTCCCCGCCCCCACGGTAGATATGCTCGCCAGTTTTTTTCTTTTCTTTTTCATGTTCAAATGACATCGTGACGCGAAGTTAACTGTGCGTCATTCCTGCGCACATGCACACGACTTCCAATCAGCAAGCGCCGGAGAGTTTTTAAAGACACAGATAACTGGTGAACTGCATTGCGATGTGCTCTGGGCGATCTTGGAGATGAGGGGGTAGGAAGCGCCTGAGGGTCTAATGAAAACTCGTCAGGAACAAAAATTTACACAACGCGTGTCAATGCTGTGTTTGGCTATATCAGCATGGTGTATAGGCTATAGATCTCACCCGTGAGTTTAACTGTAGATTCATTTCTGGAGAAATTTACATTATTATACTTTATGTTACCGTAAGAAACACTATCCACGGTGCTGAAAGTATACTAGATTCATCAGATTTAGTTGATAACGCGATAAGATTAGTTTGTGTTTCTTAATATAAGCGTAGTGCCTCTGATAACTGATATTCTATTGTGCCAGTTTGAATTTTAATATATTAACTAATAAATATTCTAAAAAAACATACACAATCGACCGTACCTTGACTTTTTTTGTGTGTTCCCCGTGTGTCTTTTGTCAGATGCAATGGCCTATTAGACTTAGCCTACTTTTTGTTCGGAATGATAGATTAAAATACATTTTAAGATCTCTTCCTTCGTGTGCGTCTCTCAAATTAAAAGCGTATATATGGATATTTACGGTAAATGCAGAAGCAATATTTCGGCCAGCCATTTCAGTGACAGCTAGTTGCTGATGTTCAGCACCACGGACAGCGCAAACGAATATGGATTGAAGTATGAGTTATAAATCGGCTAAAATGAACAGTGGGGCGAACATCTGATCTCTAGCAGCCGAGATAAACTTGGCAACTGTGGGAATTTATGCAGGGTCGGGTCCTGTCATATTGCTGGTCACTCAATTAGTATATACAGTGAAATCGTAACAAAATTAGGTCAAAAAAGTTAAAAATTCAATGTAAGCACCATGCCAATCGGTCATATTGTTCTGTTTCGATAAGCCTATTTAAACATTTAACAAGTAGAATGTCCACTTTTACAAGTGAGAACTATAATTGCAAATCTGCATGCCTTGGCTATAATAGCCAAGGCATGCAGGTTCAAATAACATTAAACAAATAACAGGAGAGCAATATTTCACAACAGCAGAATTATGACAAAAATGCATTAGGCCTACATATACAAGGGCACAATATTTCAGTATGTTAGTCAACAGTTTGTTAGTTGAACACTTATATAGCCTACCTAACATAATTTGAATTATGCATAATTATTGAATTATTTAATTATGCATATACAAGCTCTCTAGGCTGGCTCAGAGATAATATGCTCATACAAAATAATAAACTACTAGAATTGCATCAAGTGGCAGCAGTCTGATAATAACACGTTGGACCTCAACACATTACTGTATGAATGACATATTACTTAATTTGATGTCACTCAAGGCAAATAATGTACAGCATTAAAGGCCTACAGTACAGCCAGCTAAGGATGTGTGAAACATTCCCCTCTCTCTCTGAAAGTTTTGTTCTACATGTCAGTGCATCAACACCTTGGCTCTAGACTGCTTACTGGTAAAACTCCACCAATGTACAGTAACAGTCTACAGTCATGGCTACTGAAGTCTGGCAAATATCTTCATTGTATAATAAAATCCCCTGTGAGGCTGTGAGGGCTACTGACTGAAAACTGAGCTAAACTGAAGGCAGTGTCACTGACATCACCAAACAGACGTCAGCCAGCGGTAACCCGAGCCAATCATATTTCTTCCTCTGTCTCCATGGTAACCGTGGCATTAGATTGTTACTGTAGCAACAGCACCACTGGTAACAGTCTACAGCCATGGTCGCTAGGGGGCAAATATACATCTGAACAGCCATGCAAAACACTGAGCAGAGCTGCAGGAAAACGATCTATCAGTGAAATAATATTGAGTTTACGCTGGCACATCTGAAGTATGCCTGTGCTTTGGCTTACAATACAGTGATTTCAATTTTAAACCAACCATTTTAATTAAATACAATTGCATATGACGTATAGGGTAGAAAAGCATTATGAATGTGGGCCTTGTTATGCCACGGTATGCAGTACAGTTAATGTATTTAAACTTTTTGTTTTAAGTTGAACTTGCATTGACCCTGAAACTCGTGGTTAATTAACACTACACGCTGAATCAACATGACCTTTATTCAAAATGTTAAAACAGAAACTAACTGTACAAAACATGTTGTTATGAAGGCCACAACAACTATAAAAACTGTTCTGTGCATTTGAGTAGGTGCATGTAGTATCTTTGGAGTGAGCTGTCCCTAAAACTAAGATGAAGGAGACCCCAGGATTTATCATAGAAGTAGGTTACAGCTGTTCCCTTGAGCAAAGAGCAAAGTGAATGTGAAACTTTTTACCGTTATTCACAGGAAAATACACATCTTACCATATCTGTGAAATTATTGAACAGGCATCTGTGAAGTCTTAAATAATCTCTTTAAAATGAGGGCTATGACGCCATGATGTGTGACGTACAGTGTTGGGCAAGTTACTCAGGAATTGTAATAAGTTACTATGCATTATTATTATCTTATTACTCCTTCAAAAAGTAATAATCCTACTGGATTTATTACTGGATATTAAAAGTAATTACTTGCATTACTATATTACTTTCACAACCACTACCCTGCCTCACAAGATCATACATATTGTAAGCTTAGACAGTAGATAACTGCTGATACATGCTGAGAATATCACAACAACCGTGGGAATAATTAGATCAACTAAAAGCTGACATAAGGCACGATAGGCAACTGCAAGATCAAGTCACTATACAGTAGTAGGCCTACGCAATCACCACAACAATGTCAAAATACTACCAGAGGCTTCATAGGCACAGGACAGTAGTTTAGTGGGACAATAGAGGGGCTTCACACATATCAATATATTAAATACACTTTAACATACAATCTGATAAAGAGGACCGCTGGAGTTATGAATACAAGTGGGGCAACGGACGTTTCATGTAATTGACTGACAAGAGGGAGAAGCTTACTTTTAATTACAATTACTTTATCAAACAATACCAGCAGGGGATCGCCACATGCGCTGCTCCACCGCTTGCTGTACAACTCTCCCGTTCTAGCGTAAGTCTCTCATTAAAAGCATGGGCAGCATTCAACTGTCTCTGATTGGACCTGCCATGCAATCGCGCATAGGTGTGTCAGTAGGTTACTGCGTAGCTTTGACGCAGATTGGACCACGACACGACGTCATAAAATGAAAGTCTAGGGGAAATATTGTTCTTGTAATGCAGCATGGCTTTGGATTAGTAATTGTATAATTATTACCATTTTGTAAATAGTGATTTGTTACACTAGTTACTGAAAAAAGTAATAACATTACAGTAACTATAGTTACTGCCCAGCACTGGTGATTTATACTGTATTTCATACAGTACAGCATATGTTTGTTATATCTTTGCATTTGACTTGTATTTTATATTTAATTGAATCCCTGAAATAATATCAAATTGATTGCTTTTACATTTTTAATATACCACTGTGAGTAATGTAAACTTTCCTATCAATAAACTCATGAGCATAACTTAATGTAGTCTTTGCCTCATTGATGACAGCAATGTAATCATATTGAGATATTATACTGTATGCCTGTATAAGTTGCTCTTGTCTATCTGTTGGGCATGCAGGACAGCTAAATAATACAACTTCATAATACAAGAGTCTTCCATCTTAGCACAGGGCTGACAGCGACTTCTGCTGACAGTGTTTTCTGCCGGAGAATGCCCATTGTCTCTGAACTGTAAGAGGCTACATGCTGAATGATGTATTCCACCAGCACATAAACTCTTACTGTAGAGAGTCCAGGACTCATTTTGTTCAGTCATATGTTCTGACCCACGTTTGCAATAACATTTTAGTATTGCTTTAGATGCTTGTCTTCTGGGTTTGAAACCTGCAATTGTAAGACATAAATACTCAGCAGTTTAAACTTCGGAACAAAGTAAAAGCAGAAATAGCAGAGCTTTCATATTGAAACCACTTTTACACAGTGTCCTTGGAAATATGAGAACAGAGAGGGTGAATGGGATGGGCAATATGCAATATCTGAAATAGTCATAGAAGTCATAAAGTAATGTAATTTATAACAAATCAGTTTTAGATTTGGATTAAGAAAAATCTATTTTATTATCTGTTGAGTTGAATTTCTGGTGTTAACATTAACCAAAGTTTACATTACCAGTAGCAAGTTACTTTTCTTTTAACAATAACAATAAGCAATAAGTGTTACACTTTAATTTTAATCATTTAAAAAATGCTTTTATTTAGGGGACCTACAGTGAGTATAATTATTGCTGCTGTTATGATTATGATTATTATGATTATTATTATTATTAAAGAGAGAGAGAGAGAGAGAGAGAGAGAGAGAGAGAGATACCATTTTAAACTACAGAAGCTGGGGTTTTTAGTCTAATCTAAAAGATGATTGATTACACACAATGCCATAATAGTTGAGGTCTGTCTCAAAAGGAGTGCTTTCAACGAGTTCATAAAAAAAAAATCACTAAGCTTCTGTCACAACAAACAAACCACTATTTGCATTAGAATGTAGACAAAATGAATAGTTAACTAACACTGAGTGACTAACATTTCTAACTAAAATATATAGAGTACAGCCTTAGGATAGAAGCTTAACCTGTATGTTAGTCAAACTATCCTGGCCTATAAAAAATAGGGTTAGGTACATGAACACATCCCCCCTCTGTGATTATAGACAGTGGGCTGTTGACTATAACGGTGACTATATTGTCACAGCACTGAGCTGTGGTGGCTTTTGGCTTGATGAGTAGGGACAGGCTGAGCTCCTACACAGAATTAGTCATGTTTGTACAGCACTTTCTTCCAATCAAGACTTCTTTATCCAGCCTTCTAACAACCTTCTCTCACACTGACCTTCAGCTGCCTTCATTTGTCCTCTCACACATACACACGCACGCACGCACAGAGAGCAGACTCCAGCCCTACTGATATTGCTCAAATGTCTCCAGGGAGTGCAAGAAAGCAAGCCACTTCTTCCACTGTAATTACCATTTTATATCCATGAATCAAATTAAGTGTCTCTCTTCTGGGACACCAACTTTATTAATGCTGAACAGTGTACTGTAATTGTTCTCAGACCGTTTTTTTTTTATCTCCTCGCATTAAGGAATAACTTCTCTGTTTTGTTTTTGTCTTTATGCAAAGAAGGACAATGGATATTATTCAAATGGGAGTCTGGTCTGTTCTAGGCCTGATGCCAACTGGCCAGGATGGGATGTTTTCACTAAGGTGTCGCAAACCTGCAGCCCAAAACATTATTTATGGCTTCACTCCATTTTGCACTGCACCAGTAAACTAAACTAATTATGCAACCAATACAATGCAATACAGTTGGTGCACTGCCATGCCTAAATGAAATGGACCTATATGAGCTATATGTGTCCTCCCTGTTATGGACCGGGAGAGCACAGAGGCTGCATTGGCAGGAAATGCTGTGTGAATTAATACTGCCCAAGCCAGTTAAGAACAACTATACTGTAGCGTTAACTTAGGGACACATAAATATACTTGTCTTATAACAGCTAAGTACTGTACGGTTTGGTTTGTCTGCAAATTATCTTAATACTGTACCACAACTCTCGCTAAAACATTATTTGTTCTTTAGAAAACCGGGACCTCAAATATATTGACATGTACAGATAAACAACTGGAACAAAAATGCAATATAAAAGAATTAGGCATGGGCTCCTGACTAGTGTCGTTTGTCACCCACCTACAAAGTTCCTCGACATCTATAAGTACAGGAAAGCTTACAGTAAATCTTTCTTCTTTGTCATCCTGACCAGTTCTTATCCATCATCATGTCCTCCAGGCCGGGAAGTAGGCTACTACAGACTGAGAGACTCACACAAACAGAAATGAATTAGACACAAATGCGATTTCTCTATGCTAACCAGTGTAGACTTACATGGTTTATAGTGAAGAGTAGTTTCTAGCCACGCCATATCCCAGCCAAGCCTCAGTTACATGTGGCTGCTTTAATTCACACCACCTCAACACAGCCAACAATAATATGGGAGGTTGGGCTACACCAAACAACTAAAAATAAATCTCACTGTTTTTTTGTGTTGTTGTGGTGCAGTGAGTCTCTCACACACACATACACACACACACATTACAAAACTAAGGAAATGCAACAGTCTGATATTCATTTCACAATTCACGACTCTATTATAGAGGGAGATGTCAGACAGACAAATCAGCTAGACGCTAACAAACATCGAATCAAGCCGATGTGTGGGTAAATGTTAGCTGGCCTTAGCGCTGTGAAGCAGGCCAAAAGATGGGGTCACTGTCAATAGCAGGAGCAGCAAGGAGACAGTGTGACTCAGCCCTTCCCTACTCAGAGAAATAAACAAGTTGGACACGTCACAGAGATAACATGTGTTTCACCCATACAGGCAGGCTACCACATATAGAAGCAGGCTATACTAATTATTGAAAACTGGACTGTGTGTTCTGGTCTTTTTTAACAATGGACACAAGAATCTCTTTTTGATTGTTTTTAGATATGCAGTCAATATTGTATTTTAAAATGTATTCAATGTGTCAAAAGTAAGAAAAACGTCTATTATCCTAATCATTGTTATTATGGTGTCAATGTATGCTACACAACACAATTTTATTTTCTGCAGCAATTACGGTCAGTCTTTTGTATCTTGACACATTCAACATGATTATACATAGTGCATGTAGTGTGTGACTCATTCTTTGGTCCGATTCTGTCACAACAGTATTAAAGCTATCTATTATTACATTATAAAAGATGTAATATGGACAAAACAGATAAACATAATTTTAAAAGATAACATTAGAGACATAAACACTTTTTCTTAACGACTCTTTGCAGTTCTGTTGTGTTGTGTGCTGTAGGCCTAAGCATGTATGTATGCCTATGGCTACTGACCACGTTTTTCATGTCAGACATGCGCTCAGAGGAAAATCCTCGTTAGGCCTACTTTCGTCCCTTTGTACTTCTGTCCCAGGCAGCATTCCCCATTAACGCCAAAGTATTTTTGGCCAACATCTATGCAGGAAAGGAAAGTGGCACAGATGGAGGAGAAATTATGAAAAACCACAGTAAGAGAAAAGATAAATATTTTTAAGTAACCGCCATTCCGAGATTACCTTATGGTATAGTATGACGTTTTTGTTTCAACCACTGTACCATAATGTATATCGCAGAGCAGCCGGTATGTACGCTCGATGTAGCTACATGAGATATATGCATGAGATGTGTGCAACACTGACACCAAGTGGTTAAACACTGGGAGTGCACTATACCGTCAATGACACCGAAAGCAGGCACAGGCCAGACTGCTTGCTGTTCAACTGGCAGAGCTGAAACTGAGAGACTCATTTGTGTACACACATCCAGTATAGTGGCTATGAGGGACACAAATGGGTTGAATAATGCTATATAGGTCGCCTGCATTGACATATAGGCACATTTCACTATACACTCAAATAAACAAATCAAGGTAACAGAGTGAAATGTTGAATCCTATTATTATTCAAGATTCATTTTATTGTCATTGTGCAAGCACAACGAAATTGAAATGACATCAACATCAACTGGTGCGTCTGTATTCATATTGTAAAAATGTTGTAATTACACAAACATTCATTAATAATAATAATAATAATAAAGGATACAAAACAGAAAATCAAAGAACATTTAGAGGAAGCAGGATTCATTGATGTCTACTACATGTTTTAAACTCAAGAAAAACGCAGTAGCCTAGTGGACCCAGAATGCACCAGATATCAGCTGTGCAATGATACCCCAAAACACTTTGCACCAGCCTGCGTCACTTCATGTAGCAAGTACCCAAGTATTCAGAAAACACACTTGGAGATCACGTGGAGAGAAAAAATAAATAATAATATGGGCATCTGGGAGAAGAGCCTGCATCACACTGGCTGCTGTTGCCAAGGAGACGTAGCGGTAGGTTACAGAGAATATCCAATGAGAGGAGCTCTATAAGCAATTCTTGGTAGGCAACTTGAAGAATATCCTAAACACATAACTTGAAAAGAGACATATTCCCAGGAACACTAAAGACTGCAGCACGGCTGTCAATCTACAGCTGCTATTGCAGCCAAAGAAATCTAGAATGTTTTTATTGACAGACTCTTCTATTAATAAATAACGAGACTGGAGAGAAATCGTGACTAACAGCTTGCACATCCAGGAACTGACATCTCTAGGACAAATTAACTGCCCCATGGTTTACTAGCTTTGGGGAAAAATAAAAAAAAACTTATGTATATATTATATAAAAATTGTAAAAAGTAAATAGTTTAATTAGAAATGGGTGTATTCTTATTTTCACTGCAGCTCTGCTTATGTGAAATATATATTTTTATATCTTCTATCACTTCTACAACTCTCGAATTCTGTGCACAGCCATCAACATCCAATAATCCCCATTATACAGGTTTCCTCCTGTCAATCATGCCTGTCTGTAATATACAACATGAAAGGAAGGGATTGTATGCGCAAAGGATTTACAACATTGAGCGCTGACATTTCTTATTGCAATTAAACATAATCGACTTTCAATTTATTTATACAAAAGCTGAGCATAATAATGTCCTTTTTCATTACTTTAGCTTGAAGAAATCTCTCTATTGGACTGCAACACATACTATAAATAAAACCACTGTCATCCGTTTGCTGTGTTCAGAGTTAACATTCAGATAATTGTGCACAAATAAGAGATCTGTAGAATGTCTTTCCTGGCATCTGTCTGTTGTTGACTAGTAGACGATAGATAGATAATGTGGCCCGATAGCCACTCTCCACCTTGGGTCTGCCCTCACCAACAGTGATTCATGGCGGTAGCACGAGACACAGGTCAATGAAGGCAGTGTCATTCTCCTTGACAGCCACAGGGGGCGCCCTGGTTCTGTCCGCACGGCTTTGCATCGGGTGGTGGCTCAGAGCCAGGCTTCTGCAGGAAGACAGCAACAGCGTGTTAACACTCGGGAAAGCACCTCAACCCACGTCAGATGTGTTTAACATTTGTGGTCAGACTGTCTGATCCACAGTGGCTAATGTGCAGGATTAGTCACAACACAGCACATCACTCAAAGTGAATTTAAGCCAAACAAACAGTCTAACATAAGAGCACTTGTGGTGCCGGTCATGGTCCAAAGTACAACACTGAATACCCTGTGCATTCATCTGTTTCTTGTGGCTACAAAGCCACTAGGTGTCACTATAGTGACACAAACCGTTTCCTCACTTGAATTTGTCTGCGGGCCGGCCGTGCTGGTTGGTTGTCGGGGTGCTTAGGTGTCCAGGGCCCAAGGCTCTGATTGGAGTAGAAGTCCATGGGATAGAGCTCCTGCCAGGTCACCTGCTGCAAAGCCACAGCTGCCTGTCATGGATCACACACACACACACACACCTCATACAGCCATACTGCATGGCATCCATGCAACCTCTACAGTGAAGCTCTCCTTCGCTGAGGTGGTTTAACTGTAACAGCAGACATGGGGACGACATTGAAAATGCACACACGCACACGCGGCAGGTGGATAACAGGCAGAGTTGTCAAGTTATCTCCATGCAGCTGGACTGCACGACACAACAGATGTTGGACTAGTACAGTATGATACTGCTAGGACATAAGTCAGAATACTCCATGTGGAGCCGCACTGCTTCTGAATACTGATAGCAATATTGATGGCCGGATGTATGGTTAAAGGATTAAGTGGGTACACGAACCGGATAGAGGCAGTAGAACATTGCAGCATTAATGACGATGAACACAAATAAAATGCTATAAAAGTATTAAAGATGTGTCATTTGTGAACAGGAGGGATGGAGCATAGCAAAAAATAAGCCTGAGGAAACCCGCGCATTCGCTTCAGACGTAAGTGCGTTTGTGTGCGTTTGTGTGCGTGTACACGCATGCGCGCGGTCCGGTCCCACCTCAGATTTGCAATCAGAAAGAAAATGTTGCCCGCATGTAGTTCCCTTTCAAAGGAGTGAGGACTTTCACAAGGATTTCATGTAATTACTGACTAATGCTGTGCAGCATAGTAGAAGCTTCAGTAAGGCACAATGGCAAACAGCTATGAATGATACTGCAAGAGGCCCAGCAACTGGCTGGTGTTCAGGCAATGCAGCACCAAAAACAGCAACCTCAACCCTAGAGGGATGTTATTCGTTGCTGTGGCACAACCCTGTGCATACCTCACTTGTGTTTGCCAGGAGAAGAAAAGTAGGGCACCACTAATGATGTTGACAATATGTTGCATATAAGTATGACTAAAATTAATATCACCCACAATACATTGGCTGCATATGACCCAGTAAACAAGGGAGAAGAATATAGAAATTGCTCCCCTTTAAAGCACCATACAAGTATCAGACAGGGGACTAATGAGTCTCTCTATCAATATCTTTGATTACAATAGAACACAGTTGTAGAGTACACTCAGCTGTAGAGTATACTAAATAAATGAATAATTGGAATTAAGTGTTCTTGTACAACTTAATCCATTTGAATTAAAGTGCTTCTATCAACTCCCACAAGGGGGTTTATTGGTCCGAATGTATTTGTCAGAATTCCCCTGTACTGTATGTACATGGTAGGCAGACATTTATCCACACACTGCAGAGCTCAGAGCCAAATAACGGCTGTGTCAATAATATCAAATTAGACATGTTGCCAGTTGCAACTGCCATTGTTAATGCAGTGAGAGTTCCATCGATATTATGGGGACTTATGGTGAGTGGTGGGGGCCAGGACCTGAGGAAGTTTCCAGAGAACAGCTTTCAAAGCATTGCCTGGTCTAGCTCACTTGAAATGGATGGACAAAAGAATATATCTAAAGTACTGTACAGCCACGCATTGAAAGGGTGGTCTCGGGACCAGTGGTCACGCGCAGGTCGCTGTAAAGGCAGCAATCATCCACAACAGAACTTCTCACACACTCAAACACAACATCAAGGGGAATTCTGGTCAGTCAGGCCTCCCACTCTTTTCTAGATAGAATTTTCCAGGGCAGCATTTCCACAACATAACCGAGAGCAGCCTATTCAAAATATCCTCCTCCATAAACATCCATTTCAGTGTTTCTATGACGCTGAACATAACTTAGTCTTTCAGATGGAAATGCTATCCCTTTTGGGGATCTCTGATAGATAGCCAAGCTCAGCTATAGGAAAATAGAAGAATGTTTAAATAATTTTGTGTTTGACTTGAAAAGTGGCTCCATCCCAATGCTAGCTACTCCTGCTAATCCCTGCCCTGACAGGAGAACCCAACGCTATCTCACTGGCTATGAATACAACATGAGGAGAGAATAACCAGCTGACGCCACACCCCACCCCTTCACTCCTATATCATTGCCCTACATCCTCCATCCAAAACGCCACAGAGTAAAGTAGGGTGCAGCATTGCTAAGTAGACCGCCAGAGAGCTATCGTAGCTAAAAATGGATGTGGTTATGTGGTTACATGATAGCTTGTGGTTTAATTAAGGCCTCTTCATAATACAGTATAATACACCGGGCTGCTGCGTGTGTTGGTGATCATATCATATTTATGCATGCTTAACAGTATCTACCGTACGTATGTGTTTTCCTGCAAATTAAGCTAATATCTTTAGCATAACATACATCTGTTGACCATGACGTTACCTTTGAATTAATAGCGGACATAAAACACAAACCGGCCTGGCCACACACTGCAGGTGTATGGCTGCCAGAGTACAGGAGCGTTAAGCCAGCTCGTGTTTGTAGACGAGCTGGCCCAGCTTCAGGAGCGCACAAGCACTGTGAAATGGATCTTTATGAGTGCTGCTATCTGATCCATCTCTTTCTCATTAGAAGCAGCAAACAACACACACGCGCAGGAGAGGCCACACGGTCCAGCTGCCTGCAGGGGGAGCTGTTCTCATGCCTTATACTGTATGTCTGTACACATGCAGAGCCTGTCACTGGGAGAAAAGGGCATGAGAGAAGTAGAGAGAGAGAGAGAGAGAGAGAGAGAGAGAGAGAGAGAGAGAGAGACTTCTCCCGCCTCAGGCCCTATGTAAATACACCAGCCATGACACCATTCTTATTATTGTAGTACAGCCAACATTATGCTGTACTGTACTTTACCCTGGGTACCTGCTCAGCAGACATCTGTCAACAGTTTTGCTCAGGTGTGTGTGTGTGTGTGCAGATGAAGGCCATAGAAGACTGACACAGCTGGCAGTGAATGACACGAGTCGGCTCCTGGCGCTGATATTTGGTAGTCTGGGACAGCGTACGTCCAAATAAAACACAAGAGGACTAACGTTAGACAGCTACTAGCCAGCCAGTGACCAGCACCACACAAGCACAGTACAACCAGGATCATAGCACACCGGAGGCGCCGTGTCCCTGCTAACTGCGTTGTAAATGCATCCCCTCCTGGGGCCGAGGCCCAGACAAAGACCTCTCTGTGGCAGCGGTGGTGAGGAGGAGCCACCCTGGATATACTGTACAAGCAGCGCGTTTACCTCATATGGAGACAGCAGGGGCTTGGAGAAGGCTGTGCCCCAGTCGATGGAGAGACGTGGACATGCAATCTGAACCCACCTGCAGGGGGGGAGGGAGGGGAGAGTGAGAGAGTGAGAGGGAGAGAGGGAGAAGCACATTGGTTAGATATAGTCAGGGATTCTGGAGAAAGAACTGTTGATCAAAACAAAGGACCTCTCCCTTCAATGCCATAGGGTGCTCCCTCGGAAGCTCCGCCCCACACGATGGAAACACGTCGCCACGGCTACGATCGCGTTGTGTGGCGTGCGCCGCTTCGTATTTAGTTATTTTTCTTGTCAGTGTGCACACAACACAAACGGCTAGCAACGCAAGAGGAGCTGTTCGCTGAATTTGACAGACAGACATAAAAGTCAGCTTACAATCACTGACACCGCCTTCAAGAGCGTCAACAACATGTGCATGAACACAAGCGCTCGCACATGAAACGGACCACTGGTCGGTGAGAGAGGAGAGGCGGAGTGCAGCTGTAGCTGCAGGCTGCTGCAGTGGGTGGTGTGTGTGCGTGTGCACGTGCAGTGCCCCCCTGCGCCCGATCCCCGGCATCTGTCGCTATTAGCGTCTGAAATGCGAGAGGTAGAGCACATGAAAACAATGCATTGAGGGGATAGAATATGCACACAACAAGT
>JAODTR010000005.1:1212944-1236746 GCA_025399935.1 Amblyopsis rosae | reverse complement strand
CAACGAGCCCTCCCTCTGGGCCTGGCTCCAGACGGGGGCCCCGGGCTTCCTCCGGGCAGGGTAACCTCTCCTCTTAATTGCTCTTTCATAGGGGTCTTCTGAATAACAGATGAGCATTTTTTTTAATGATGGAACCGTCTTGTTTTCCTGATATCCACATTATTCTTGATTTGAGATATTTCCCATGATTCATAGTGAAGCAATAACAGCTACAGTGCTTTGTTTCCTGTTGGCAACTATCTCTTATTAGCCTATATTAGCAGTGGTACATGTTTTTCTATTTTTTTGTAGATTTGTTAACTAGCCAATATGGCAAGTGGTTGGTGGTTACGTTTCAGCGTTGATTTATTTATTTATTTTTTAAACATTGCGAGGACTGTATTATCCGTGTGCTACACTGACTGGATGCGTCAATTGTCAACTGTTGACTATTTAATTTTTTCAGTAGGTGTGGATGGCGCGGAGTTTCTAAATAAAAGCAGGGGTTTATATCCACAATATAAACAAAGTCGCCTGCATTTTATTCTGTATTCATGGCGACTGTAGGCTACAGTAGTAAGTACGCATTTTTGAAAGCCGAGGCAGAGCTACGGGTATACCAGTATACGGTACTGTACCGTATGGTAGAGCTCAGTCAAAGCGGCAACGGCATTGTGTTCTGACGAAATACTAACCTGAGCGCCACTGTCTCCCTGCAGCTGAACAAGTCTGACGACACAGCAGAGCATCTCTTGGAGCTGGGCTGGTTCACGATGAACAACCTGCTGCCTAATGCAGCATACAAGGTAGCTAGAGCCACTGTTCTTTATCCATTTACAAACATACATTTCTATACGTTTTGTTGTGGGTAACCAACCATAGCTGATATAGCAGCAACCATCGACAACGTTAACATGCTTCATGACTCAGTGCCATGGCCAAAGCCTGTATGAATTCATAACTCTACTTGGTTTCCTCTGTGCAGCATGTGAGGGTATGTATTGTACCGGTACAGACTGATGTCTGTGGTGACGACATCTTGTTTGTCCAGATAGGATCATCTTTGTGACCTTCGTGACATATAGTTTATATATGCACAGTGTAGTCGCATGGGCTGTTGTGTTGCTGTGTGTATTGATTTAGGGCGCTGTGTGCTGTTAAGCTTCAGTGTGTCATGTTTTATTTCCCCCTGGGATCCAAACTGGCTGTATTTTATTATGGGATGGTGTGATCAAGGTCAATGTAACCTTTTTTTGTTTCTTTTAATAGGTGGTCCTGCGTCCCCAGACTCCATGCCAGTCTGGCCGCCAGTTTGCCCTGCGCATCTTCAGCAAAGTGCGCCCCCCAGTGGGCGGGATCTCCGTCAAGGAACACTTTGAGGTCAGGACAATCGACACGCGCTGTACAGTACAGCAATTGGAACTCATAGGCTGGTTTTAAGATATTCTCTCTTCCCAGGTGAATGTGGTGCCCCTCACCATCCAGCTCATGTACCAGTTCTTCAAACGGATGATGGGGTTTTTCTTCCCCGGGAGAAATGTAGAGGAGGAGGAGGTTACCGACGAAGAGGACAAGTTCAGATTGGTCACCACAGGTATCTGTTAGCGTTAGCAGCAGCTGTGCTTTTCCAGTCACCAGCCTGAAATCCTTCCCGCCCGACTAACCAATCAATAGTGGTTTCCGTTTTCTCTGCCAGCCGTTGTCTGTGCTATTGAATAGCCAGTTGCTATTATGTCCCTGCCAGCTATTAAAAGCCTCTGTCAACATCAGTGTGACCTTGGAGGGAGAGAGGGAGAGCTCAATGGGGGGTATAAGGTGTAGGTTACAGTCACCCACAGGCCACATTGCTGAGGTGTGTTCAAATTCAGAAAACTGAGGCGAATGCATTTGAACATTGTAATGTTTACACACAATGATTGTTCCATTTCATCTAGTACCTCCTCACACCATTTGCGTGTGCTTGAAATAGTTTACGGCAGACACCATGCAAACGGAAACCAAAGGCTCGCTATGGTTTTTCCAGTGAAGGCACCTGTGATAAGGATTTCCTGTGTATCACAGGGATCCCTGTGAAGGCCAGGCAGCTGTCAGAGGACACCATGGGTGCCATGGGCCCCAGCAAAGGTGTCGCCCAGGGACTGAACCGCACCACGGGGGTCAGGAGGTCCTTCAGAAAGGCACCGGAGGTATTGATTCATTTAGTCTCTCTTGTTCTTGAGAGCAGGGGGGAAATCTGATAACGTCTGTGGTCTTCTCCACCAGCTTCCCGTTGATGACATTGATAAGATGAAGGAGCGGGCAGCGATGAACAACTCTTTCATCTACATTAAGATTCCTCAAGTGCCGCTATGTGTCAGCTACAAGGTGGGTTCCTACCAGTTCATCTAAACACCTGCCAAAGTGTCTTTTGATGGTGCCTGCCCCAGATGGTTGAGCGTAACGGATCTCTTAGTTAAACCAATATTATGTTTGTCAACTAATTTGAATGCGAATGTAACAAACGGTTCACGAACGTAATATTGGTTAAAGTGATCTGCTGAATAATACGTGTTTGAAAATAAGTGGGAAAATGAGGAAACGTTGATATTCTACACGCGTACAATATAAACTGTTCCTCCATTTTCACTTCTTTGCCCTGGCTGGCTGCCTCGTGTCTATTGGCCGCGCGGGTATTCGTCACAGTGCGCTGCGAGCTCCCCTCAGCGGCGCGCAGTCCCTGAGCCCTCACTTTGCTCGCCGCGGGGCAAGATCTGCGTTACGCGGCACACGCCATAGGAATGAATGGATTTCAGAGCGCAGCTGTCACTTTATGTCTGAAAGGGCCGTTAAGCAACAGCAGCAGCATGCAAATACACTCTGTGTCAAGCATAGATCTACTTGTATTAAAGCTGCAGTGGGGATGGGATTTTCTCATCCCTAGGCACAATCACCTGATGGTAACATTAAGAGCTTGACCTTTATCAGCGTGTGCTAGGGCATGCACACCTAGCATCTCCTCTACAGTGACCTTCAGCAGAACAGAACATGAAGCTTAACATTGGACACAGAGGCCTTGTTTATCTCTGATACTGCTCCTGGTGTTTTCTCCCACCACGTGGAGGTGTTGTTGTTGTTGACGTATGAATATGATTGTTGTTGACGTATGAATACGAATGGACGGCGTCTCCTCAGGGGGAGAAGAGCAGCGTGGACTGGAAGGATCTCAACCTGGTGCTGCCCTGTCTGGAGTACCACAACAACACGTGGACGTGGCTGGACTTTGCCATGGCTGTGAAAAGGGACAGTCGCAAGGCGCTGCTGGCACAGGTCAAGAGCATGTACAAATACACAGCTGTTTATCCACGCCATACACTCACGCCTTCCCATTGGTGTGTGCAAATGAATCATTATTATTATTATATCTTCAGTCTGATGCTATCAACAAGTATTACCTTTTCCAGAAAGCTTTTAATTTGTAGCTTTTAAGATGTTTTCATTTTCTATGCCACGCACTCATTTACTAATGGTACAACATTCCATACTCATGATCGAACCCTATATTTATGTATTTTCTCTTTATGTAAGGTTACTTGGGCTTGGACAATAATTGAAATTAGTCACAGAATCCAAAAGCTCTTGAGAACTATTGGTGTGTACGCTTCACATGGAGTATTAGTGACATTAGGTGACACGCCCACTTATGATGTCTGAGCTGTTCCACCGTTTCTCCCGTAGAGATGAATAGCGTTGCTCTGTCTTAGTTGTATTCTAAGGTATTTGTCTGTACGCTTCACACAGAGAACATCAGCTCTGTTCTCTCTCTCTCTCCTCGCTGTGTAGATGATAAAGGAAAAGCTGCGGCTGAAGCCCGCTTCGGGCTCCGACTCCAGGGGCAAGCCGTGCGACGCCAAGGCTGACCTCGGCCTCCAGCAGCAGCAGGAGGAGGATGAGAAGGCCAGGCTGCTCATTGGCCTCAGCACCGCCGACAAGAGCACCGCCAAGAAGAGCATCTTTAGCCGCCGCAAGTAGAACCCCGCCCTCTGGCCCGGCATGGCCAGCGCAGCGGCTACCCTCCGTGAGGCGTGACATTGTTCATAGCCCTCGAACAATGAAGCCCCCACCTTTCCTTTTCTTTTCTATGTTGTCTGGCCAAGGCAAAAATAACTAAAGTATTACTTCCACACATTATGATTCATAATTCATATATATATATATATAGGACAACTGCTGTATATCCGAAGCATCTCAATTGTGCAAATGCCTTTCGTGACCCGCCTGGGTGTCCTGACCGCCACTTTTAGAACCACTGCAGAAAGGTATGGAGAGCCTCATAAGGCCTATTGTGATGCAGCAGCATGCTGACATACTGTAGGAAGTCAAAGGGACAGCAGATCCTATTGGGGTATAGCATAGCTACACTCGTGGTAAAAGAGCTTGTATTCAGGGAGCACACTCCAAGTCGAGCAGCTTCTCCATCACTGGGTTTCTGAACAAAACGATCGTGTCAATGTGTCATTACGTTTGCCCTCTGCTTTTCATCCCTTCCTTAACCTCGAAATAGACCAATGTTACAGGACAGGACAGTTTATGTCTCTGTTACTGGTTTCTCTGTACAGGTAAATGGGAGGGCATGCTGTATTTTCCTGCTGGCTCAGGATAACTGCATGTCCAACTTAACACCTGGTAGACCGTAATATACAAACTCCACTTAAACCACATTTACATCCACTTAAATTCTGTCAACTATGAACATTTCATTTAAAGAGCACATAAAAAAAAAACAATGGTGTCTTTTAAGAATTAAATATGAGGGGAATAAATGGTGTGTATGGCCTGCATGATTGTCACTTTGACAGGAAGGCCCTTGATAAATTATTACAAAATATGCTTATTTTTTGTTGTTGTTACCACTTGGCTAACATTTTGTTTTGCCTCACTCCAGTGCAATCTACCGATAACAAAACAGCAAATTATATTGGTGTCATATAATTCTTTCACTTGTTCTGGTGTTTATAGTAGTGGCAGAAGTACAGTATAGTGTGACTAAAGCTGAGATGTTTTGTAATTTTAACACTGAAGCACTTTTTATGCAAAGTATTTCCTGATATTTTTGTAACTGTGGTCGTTTCTTTTCAATTACTTGTACTGTATACTGTGTGTGCTGCTAAGCATTTCATTTCAGTCACAGATCTATTTTGCCTAAGCATAACTGTTTTATCAGAGATAATTATAATGGGTATCACTTGGTCCAGCTTGCCTCTGCGCCTTTTTTTTAATCAAAGTGTTTTATCAACTCCAATTGAGTCTGCAATACTGTATTATAAGGGGATAGGCCGTACAGCATGTGAAAATAGATGGATGATAATCCGTCATTTTAGCTGAACTGGAAACATCACTCTTGCTTGCTCGCTCTATTTTCTGCATGAGCAACTGGCCCACACTCATGCTCTAGTTAGTATAGCACTCTCTCTTTCGCTCGCTCTTGCTCTCCCTCCACACGCTTCTGTCCATCTATGTATCCCTCCACCACCGTGGAGCACTGGGAGAGTGCATTTTATTTGTCCAATAAATGCCATGGGTAACGACATTAGCAAAAACAAGGTGAGCAATCTGTTAATTTGAAATCTTACAATATGTTAAAATGTTTCCAAGTCACTAGCCTACCTCTTATCGAGGTAGCCTGGTAGCATATAGGCTAGAGTTTATGAGAATGTGGTTCTTTTAACTTCTCTAAAGTAGGCTGCCAACATGAATATCGGTGTAAATGTACTTTTGAAAGCAACGAAGTTTCAGGATTAGGCTTTTCATGTCGCATGCAGCCTTTTCGCACGATAAGTGCACCCAGGTTGTATTGGAATGATCGTTCAAATACCTTTGCCAATTTACTTGGCATGATATTATCTTAGGCTATATATTGCTATTCAAGTATAACTTGTACTGCCATTGTAGTTTAGTATATTTGGTTGTGGCTATTTATAACAATTATTTAAATGTGTAACAGAAATGTCAATTTCTGCATCTTGTTAGACAGTTATGTCTACAGTGAAGCGTCGTCACTGGCGTGGGATCTTCTCTTATAAGCGGGTCCCCGGCAATCGCCCTATGGGTGAACGTTATACACAGTCCCCCAAACACCCACCCGGAGAACACATGGAAAGTACTCTTGCAGTTTTCATCTCTGTCTTTCTGCCTGAGTTCCCGCATCGGACATTTCTAGGAAGAGACCATTTTCAGGTTGTTCTGTTTATGGTACATTTTGTAGAAGGAATAATGAAAATGCCCATGAGAAAACACATTTTCAAGAGGGTCCTAAACACAATCACACAGACCAATTCTCCCCCAGGCCTATTTACTCACCGACTCCCCTAAATATAATAAAATAACCGACATACTGTTGTAGAGTAGCCTAGGCTATATTCATACCCATACCATTTACCATAGGCCTATGTATTTACAAACAGAAATACATATTTTACTCTACACTAACAAAAAGTCTAATTAGAAGCAAGAGCAAGTTGTTTGAAGATAAATTTAAAGAGATGCCTAGAGGTGAAAGGAATTAGCTCTGTGAACTATGTTTGTTCCAGGACAAGTCAGATAATAGGCTACTACCCATAGCCATTCACACTGGAATGTATGTTGATCCACTGACAACAATGTTGCACTTTTTGCTCATGCATAGATCCAAGGCATTATAGCCAAAGGCTCCTTTGGACCAATCTTGAAAATAAAGGACAAGTTCAAGGAAAATAACTATGCCATTAAGGTAAATATAAATTGTCCTTCGAATTAGTTTAAAAGCCTTAGTAGGCTTAGGCTAAAGTATATATTGTTGTTGTTTTTTTTTTCTATCAAACGTGTTTCATAGGTGCTTCCCAAGTCTGAGATCTTGAAGCACGGAGTTCTAGAGCAATCCAAGGAGGAAGTCATTATTCAGGTAGGCTATATGTTGTGATTGGCGTCTTCTGCTAATTTAGGCTAGAGGGTTATCAACAAGCTGTCAACAGCAGTAGTGAATGTTCTAGTTCTGACAGTATATGTTCAGTTCTCATGCTATTCACTATGGCAACACAATTAAGGATAGGAAATCCCAATCAATTCACTCTGACTGTGTTGACTGTTGCATTGCAGCGGCAGCTAAACCATCCATTTATCCACAATCTTCATGACAGCTGGCAGACACAGAACCATGTCTTCATTAGTGAGTTTGGCATAGATCCCTTCCCATGTGTTGATATCGTCTGTTTTTTTTGTTTTAGTTTTCACTGTCTTTTACTGTTTAGTAACTTTAGGCAGTGTCATTTGGCCTGGGTCTGGTTGCGTCTCTGAGGTTGACCCTCTTTCCGCCCCCCCCCCCCCCGTTATTTGAAGAGGAACATTGCCCCTTGTGTGCTGGTAGATTTTACATCACGTGAAGTTGTGTCTATTCCCCTTTGCCGTTCACCAACTTTTCTCGCCATACATTCCTTATGATGAGTGAACTTTGCTTTTCCTTTTCTTTGCTGTTTGAATGTCAATGTATTTCAGGCCATATGACCAGCGTTAACCCATTGTGTACTGTATAGTTTGCGCACAGTCAAGTGACCATATTAACTCAGTGGCTTTGTGTCTTTCTCTACAGTGTGCGACTATTGCAGTGCTGGAGACTTGTACACATACTGGGTATTGAAAGGACAGTTTGGAGAAGGTGACGTCCAGCTCTTTGCTGCAGAGCTGGGCAGTGCACTAGGTACAGTGGAGTGTCCCGTTTTAGGAGACATAATTTAGGACAGCATTGTTTACAAGACTTCATTTAGGTTTCCTGCTGTATATAATGCTGTGACGTTTGTCTTGATGCTCTCACATTACTGTGTTTATTTTTTAATAGGATACTTACATGATTTTGGGATTATGCACAGGGATGTAAAGGTATTCATATAGATCAGTATATTTTATTGTAATATAAAATCTATGAATGTATATTGTAACCAAGAACTTCAATATGTTTTTAGATGGAGAACATCCTTCTAAGCAACCAGGGTAATGCTTGCAACAATATTAGCAGATATAATAGGAATATAAAGCTGTATCCTGTACTGCAGGACCTTTCAACTCCGGTCCTGGAGGGCCGCTGCCCTGCATGTTTTAGATGTCTCCCTGCTCCAACACACCTGATTCTAATGACTGTGTTGTTAGAAGCCTGAAAATGACCCGTTCATTAGTATCAGGTGTGTTGGAGCAGGGAGACATCTAAAACATGCAGGGTGCGGCCTTGCAGGACCGGAGTTTAAATAGCCCTGCTGATCTGTAACTTCCCCTGTGCTGCAGGTCACATTCGTCTGGCTGATTTCGGACTCTCTCGTCGAATCAGACGGGGAGGAAGAGCATTTACAATATGTGGAACCATCCAGTATATGGGCGAGTAGACAACAATGCTCCACATCATATTTAACAAACCCAATGCAAGAACAGTGTTCCCTGCCTCTCCCCCATACCAGACAGGCAGTCGCAATTAGCAAACCCTTGACTTTGGTCCATTTGAGTGTCTACTTTGGATGTCTGAATAGCTCCTGAGGTCCTTAAAGGGGGTCCATACAGCCATCCATCTGATTGGTGGTCTCTTGGAATTATGCTGTTCTCATTGGTCACTGGAAAGGTGAGGTAACGCCTGCAATAGTTACAATTATTTAAAGAACAAGGTGTGTTCAGTTATTGATCACTGCTTCAGTCTGCTTCAGTGTTATATTGTATGTTCAGTTCCCAGTACCTCCTGGGGTAGACCACAGTACAATGTTGAAGACGGTGAGAGAATTCCTTTACATCATGCCCAAGACCCTCAGCCCTGAACTGGCCTTACTAATCTCTGAGGTGGGCATACAACATTTAATACTGTCTAAAGTAATAGAAAGAGGGTGATCATTCTAAATTAAGCTTAATATTATGTGGATTTCCCTTAGCTCCTGTGCAAGGACCCAACAAGTCGTCTACAATGCGTGGAGCTTTTTAAAAGGCATGTCTTTTTTCGTGACATTTCTTTTGATTCTGAAATGCTCCAAAAGACACCTGTTGAAACCATTGTTGAGCTGAGGAACCACCCTGATTGGGAAGCCAAAGGAAGGAGAGGCTTTTCAGAGGACTACTTCTGTAACTTTGACTGTGATATAATGCTTTACTCCCCTACCTCATCCACTGACGTGTATCCTACCTTGGCTAGCTTGGAACCAAACCAAGTTACAGCACATACTTTTAGTGCATGAGACAGGGTTGTGTTTTGTGCCTAAATACAATAATGTTTGCAAACGTGTAGCAGTGAAGATATTCCACAGAATTACCTCTTGATCTTGTCTGTGAGCTGTGTTTCTTTTTTTCCTTTTAATAATTGTCTTTGATTTTGTAAACTGTACTGTAAGCTGTAAACTTTTTTATATACTGTATCTTTGATTAAGAGTCCTGTCTTCAGGAAATGTATTTAACATATAACCAGAGTTTTTACATGACCTAAATGGAGACCTATCGATTTGTGTTAGAATTGCCCATGCCTTATCCTGGCCTAAAACCAGTGTTATAAAAACATTGATGTTTTAGTTTGAATATCAGCATGTGTTCATCTTTACCTGAGTACATGCAATCCTCTCTACTTTCCCACTGTTGAGTGCTTATAGGCTCAAACACTTCTCCACCACTCCTCCAAAAGCCTGTGATTGGTGGAGTGTACTTTTAATAGTCAACATACAGTAGCATACCAGAAAACATGCACCCTGTTTTGTACAGCAAGTAAATCTGTATGCATGTTTTCTGGCAGGGGCAAATTATCATCCCATCCAAAATGAAGCAATTGTAGGAAGGAATGTATAATTGTATTAAAGAGTACCAGGAAAGAGCAACTGATTCTGCCATCTAGACATTTCTACAAAGAAACCTCTAAAAAAGAAGTTCTCGTCTCCTTGAGCTTGAAAGTTGCATTTAAAAATGGTCTTGCCCAATTATTTGATGATCGGTCAATGTTACCTATAACATACATTGCACCTACCAGTGCATTAAAGGTGTAGTCAGCGAGAAAGATTGTTGATATTTGAACTTCATCAAAACAAAAACACCTCTCCCTCAATGCCATAGGGTGCTTCCTCAGAAGCGGTGCTCCCCAAATTGGTTTACAATCGCTGACTCAAACTTTAAATGTGATTGGTCAAATATATATATGTATTACAAAATGAAAACAATGTCATAGTGTAGCAATATAATGTAGAGCTCAATTGAGCAGTCATTGTTAAAAATCTATTTAGTTTGAGCTAGCAGATTGATGATGACTTTGCTAAGCATGTTTGGAGGAATAAATTGAGGGTGACCATCTCTAAGAGAACACGCTCCATTAGTTTAGCAGAAATAGTATATTTAAGCTCTTACACAGACACTAATCTCAACAGTCCATGGGCATTTAGATGATAGCAGAGGTAGCAGTGGTTCTAGCTAAAGTAATGTCTGTTTGATTTTGATTTGCAAGCATTGACCACACATGAACACAAGCAAGCATGAACATTTACACAATAGTAGGCTAAGGTCAATGCTCGACACCTTTATCAAATATGCCCATTAATAATTTCAGACGCTGTGTTTTGCCTACTATGACACATCTAATGTGTATTATAATAACATAGTACTGTAATTTGTGTATTTCATCTGTTGAAATGCTACATCATGCATACAATGTTATCTTAACATGTTAAGCAATAGCACTGTGCTATACTTGAATACATTATGGCCAGCCAACTTCCAGCCACGATGACCTAAATTAAGATGCACAACTCCTTTGAGGACCGCCTTAATAGAAACGGAAAATTGTAGACCAGATAAAGCATCATCACAATTAAAATGCTTTAATTAGGGTACAGAGCAGAATTACTGTCCCAGAACACACTCACATAGAGCTGATGTACCTCTCTCTATTTAAAAGTGTATCTCCTGAATGGGAGAGTGTAGGTTCCTCCTGACATTGAATCCCCCTTCAGGACCCTGTTGTTAGACAGGTTCGTGGTGTCTCTGCTGTGGTGGCAGGCAGGCAGTCCAGTGACCCACATCTAGTTGCAGAAGCACACTGACCCACAATAGTGGGATAAGGAGTCCCCTGAAACGACGCTGAGATTTCCTGTTGAGTGAACAAATGCATATATAACAGATAGAGAATGTAGGCTACACTATATGACGAACATGAGCAGGCTTATATAAAGTATCTAAATTGTTACACTTGTACTATAAGTTTATTCTGAGTATTCAGTTATGTGTTTGGCATTTATCTAACACTTGTTGACTACAGCTTGTTTATCTGCTGGCTAAATTGTTCATGTCCATCTTGCACATAAAAACTACAATATGGCTCTAAAATTGTAGATCCCCCACTTCATCTATATTGGGCATTATTCCCATGTTCATTTACATTGTCAAAAACCTGAAAAGAAAAAGTCTTTACTGTTTAAAGCACATGCGATGCCACCCACTGCATGGATTGCTCTCAGACTAAAATACTCCTGTGGATTTTAGGGGAAGAACAAATTATCCAGAGAATTACAACTTTGCCCAGGGCAACTCCAACTAATTCCAACTAATTAAAATAAAAATAGCATGCCAATGGGTATAGTTTAAATCTTAAATTAGGTTGCTTTAGGTGTCCAGGGTTATAATGGAACACAAAATGTAGGACTTAGCCAGCAATATGAACATGTTGAGGATCCAAAAGTAGGACAGCAGTCATTGTGAGTACACTCAATAAAATATGTTTTCACACATTTTATGCATGTTATGCAATTTGTGTTTTATAGTAATATTATCTTATAATCCTATCGTTGTTATTCTTATCTTTGTTTAAGTGGTTAAAAAACACACCTTTTACCACACAAGGTTAAAGGTATCAAAAAGAGTTTCTCAATTGTATATAGGACAAATGTCAGTCGGTTTGGGTTCACCTATTTAATTGTGGGCGTGTGAATGTGACTGTGGGCGTTGGCTAGCTGGGTCAATACAAACCTGCACTGACAGAAAGCCTCCACCAGTGCCCATAACATCAGGGAACACAAGATCCAATTCATCTTTGGTAAGATTTTTATATTTTTGCTGTGCGTGGGCTAAAATGTTCTATAATGAGGGTTTATCTAACTAAAGGTTTGATAAATATATATATATATATATATATATACATTTAATAAATATTATTGTCTTGTTCTTTTTCTTTCTCTTTTAAAGTATTTTCAAGCTCCTATAATTGTGGATAATAATATCTGTTTTTTTACACCGGATAGCTTAAAATGCTCATGCATATATAGTATATTTTGTGTAAAATAGACTAAGTTAATACTTTTAAATTGGCGTTAACTTAAAACATAATATTTTATAATGATTTTGATCTATTCATTATGTTTTTTTTTTCTTCAACGCTTTACAATTACTTTAAAGATTGACCCCTGTTTTGGGGACATCATCTATAGATCAGCAGTGTAAGATAATAGCATAACCACAGCTAACAACATGGCAATAAGAACCATTGGATTGTCACTGTAATGTTCTGAATTGGCTAAACTGGCTTTAAACGACAAAAGAAAAGTCATGCAACAAATCAAATGCGCGCTGTTCAGGCTCAGGTTAAGGTGACTTTATTTGTGCCAATATTAGATTTGGTTTGCAGTAGAGAATTCAAATATTTCATCTTTACATATTGAGAAATGACAGTAGACAAACAGACTGTGGATATTAATGTGGATAATATGGATAAGCTCTGTGTCACACTAATGTATCCAGTGCTTCAGGCCAGGTTATCAAGCCATCTCTCAGGATGACTCACCAGCTTCCGGCTCTCTCTGCTGCACAGAAGAAGGACTTACATGAAACGGCCCTTCGTATAACTGCCCCTGGCAAGGGGATACTGGCTGCTGATGAGTCTGTAGGTCTGTAAAGGTCTCGGCTATTCATTTTACACTGTTTTAAGCAGTATGTCATTTATCTGCCCCATTGGAATTAGTACTGTATATTCAACATAATTAACATAAATGCATATAAATACTATAAATACAATTTTAAAAAAATCTATATATATATATATTAATTAAATTAAGAATTTAGGAAGTAATACAAATATAATTATTATATTATAATATATAATAATAATAATAATAATAATAATAATAATAATTATTATTATTATCATAACCCTGTGACCTATTGAAGGGTCCCTAACCCAATTTTCAGGACAACTGCCATAGGACGACACAAATATGAATCTAGAATTCAAGGTATTGACATGAATTAACATGCATTACCTGAACTGCTTTGGGACAGGCAGTTTGGCCAAGCGTCTTGCCCAGATAGGGGTAGAGAACACGGAGGAGAACCGGAGACAGTACCGTCAGATCCTCTTCAGCGCAGATGAGCGCATTAACGCCTGCATTGGAGGGGTCATCTTCTTCCACGAGACCCTGTACCAGCATAACGATAACGGTGTTCCCTTCGTCAAAATGATCAGAGACAAGGGCATACTGATTGGCATCAAGGTAGAACACACTCCTCCTTAAAGGTACACTCCTCAATTATGTTAATGCTTCCCTCCAAAACCCCTTTAAGTTTGAAACACAACTGTGCCTGTGACGCTATAGTGGCAGGGGTAGAGGACAGTGTAACCTTCTGAGCTCTGTATAAAAGGTGTAACGTAGAGAGGAACGCCAGCCACAGCACTCAGTGCTGTCTGAATTTCAAACCAAAACAACGTTTCAGGAAAGCTATCCGAAAGGATAATTTTGGACACAAATTGAGGATTGTACCTTTAAAACACATCAGTGTAATATAGACGCAGACTTGTGTAGTGAATGGTGCATGGTCTCTGTGTGATTCTTTATTTCGCAGGTTGATAAAGGTGTTGTTCCCCTAGCAGGAACATTTGGAGAAACCACTACACAAGGTGACAAAACTCACAATGTCTCCTTTATGATCCTCATATGCTGCATTATGTGGCTATATTTTATGTGTGCATTTGCTTATCACAGGTCTGGATGGCCTGTCTGAACGCTGTGCCCAATATAAAAAGGATGGGGCCGTTTTTGCAAAATGGCGCTGTGTCCTCAAAATAAGTGACACCAATCCGTCTCAGTTGGCCATTACAGAAAATGCTAATGTTCTTGCACGCTATTCAAGTATCTGCCAGCAGGTTAGGACTCACTGTAATGGTTCCTATGTGTGTACATGCCACATCATGGTTCATCAACACAATATGGCTTCTTTCTCTGCCACGCAGCACGGTATAGTGCCCATTATAGAGCCAGAGATTTTACCTGATGGAGACCATGATCTGAAGCGCTGCCAGTATGTCACGGAGAAGGTGGGTGCACATGCACACACTGGGAAAGAGATACAAGAAAAGGCATTGGTCTACTACCGTCACAACATTCATAGGGACCTTTACACATTATGAATCAATATAAAATGTTCTAAAAATAATCCTACTAAGATGTATGATATAATGTTGTATTATTTGGCATTTTGAAGTAAAATAAGCAAAACTAGCTTTTCAAATAAAACTAATACTAATATTGGAAATGTCATATTGTAATAGGTTGGGGGTATATTATAAATTAGAATATACAACAATAGGAATACAATAGACTGAATGATTATACATGATTTACTTGCTTTCTTTTACATTATTTTATTTATAATGTCACATAACGCCACATATATTAGGGGAGATTGACAGATAAGCTCCATTCCCATTCATGGGAAAGGAAGGTCATGGATGTCAGTGCTTGGAGCCGTTTTACATAAGTTATCTGTACTTCTTGCTCCCCACTGCATTTCATATTACTGCCGTTAAAAAATTATCTTACACTTTTTAACATTTTCAAAAAGTGTATATTTTAATGTCGTTTAATTTATGTTCCTTTGTACGCTGCCTTTGTGGCCAGGTCTCTCATAAAAGAGATAATGAATCTCAATTAGACTATTCTGGTTAAAATAAATGAAAACCTATAGTTCACGAGAAGGCACAACAGCCAGTACCTGTCAAGCCTGGTCTTTTAAAGGCACCCTCTGTGAGTTGTAGGTTCTTGCTGCAGTGTACAAGGCCATGTCGGACCATCATGTGCACCTGGAGGGCACTCTGCTCAAACCCAACATGGTCACTCCGGGACACAGCTGCCCCACCAAGTGCAGTCCCGAGGAGGTTGCCATGGCTACAGTCACCGCCCTTCGCCGCACTGTTCCGCCTGCAGTCACAGGTATGCTGTGCTGCTGGTTACCGACGTTTTATTTAATGTAACTACATATACTATTTACAGTATTGTATGTATGTATACTGTGTGTGTGTATATATATATATAAATATACACACTGTTTGCACGCACACACATTAAAGGTGTTGTTAGCAATTGTAAGCTAATACACTTTTTGTCAAACTGTCTGTTCTTTGTGTGGGCTGAAATAAGAATACAGTGTTTCTACACAGCCCTGTCTATGTAAATGGGAAGAAAAACAAAGTGGTGCAGACGGCACCACAAAACACTATCTTATTCTTAGCATCGCATGTCCAATGTGTGGGGTGAAGCTTCTGAGGGAGCAGCATATGGCATTGAAGGAAGAGGTGTTTTTGTTTTGATTAAATTCAAGTATTGACAATGCTTCTCTAGCATCATTGACTGCACCTTTAATTGAAAGGAGATGACCATGATGACGATGATAATAACACATGTTGATATACATGTATGTGTGTATATATATATATATATTTATATATATATATATATATTTATATATAATTAATATTATTCTATTAAAATAATATATTATTATATAATGTCGTCCAGGAGTGACGTTTCTCTCGGGTGGCCAGAGTGAGGAGGAGGCCTCTGTCCACCTGAACGCCATCAACAACTGCCCTTTGGTCAAGCCATGGACTCTGACGTTCTCATACGGCCGAGCTCTACAGGCCTCTGCCCTCAGGACCTGGAGAGGACACAAAGAGAACCAGAATGCTGCAACTGAGCAGTTCATCAAGAGAGCAGAGGCACGTCCAGACAGTGAATCATTACCGTTCAACTGTTTAGTCCACTATAGTATACTATACTGTATCAGTACCTGCTGCTATTTGTCAACTAGTGTGTATTGCATTTGTTGAATTACTCTCCATCTTTCCCGCCCGTAGGTGAATGGCTTGGCGTGTCAGGGGAAGTATACGGGCGGTGACAATGGCCAGACTGGACACCGCATCTATGGGCCTAGCCATACATACTAAACATGCATATGAATATGTCATTCTAACATGTTGACGTCTTTTTCTGTGCCATAGTCAAGCACCTTCTTGAGAATTTAGTATACAGACAGCCATTTAAAATAAATTAGCTTATGGTGTTATTTTGTTACTGAAATAACCTGAATACAGCTATTTGACGGTGTAGTTTGTTGACTTGATATTCAGTACAAAGGACAACCAGAATATGGACTTGCATTGATATTTGTAAGGGATGGGTATCTGCCATCAACTGATACATTATTTATAATGTTCTACAGATGGACAATTGTATTTTAATGTTTAAACGATCAGGAAATATCATAATGAAATATAGGTCTAGTCATATAGCGTTCGCTGAGATTACAGTGTAAATCAAATAGTATATGGATGTGCTGTATACATTAAGTACCTTTATGAGCGTTTGTGTGTATATGTGTTTATTTTGCATTTAGCTTTATTCACCACCACCACCAGTAATTAACAGACTGACTTGATGATATCTTGCCAAAATGCACTTCATAATTCATTATTGTGCTAGTATTATAGTAGTAGTATTATTAATTTCCTGTTTAAACTGTATGCATTTAAAATGTAGTCCATATCAGCAATAAAGAATTATCAATTACAACACATATCATAATGTGTGTGTGGATGTGCGTGTGTGTGCATGAAATATGCTCCCAGACTATTGATGATCAGTTTAGTTTAATATCTACACAGACTTGTTAAGCAGAGGTGTCAAAAGTACACATAGTCATTACTTAAGTAGAAATACAGATACTTGTGTAAACAATTACTCTGGTAAAAGTACTGATTCAACTTCTGTACTCAAGTAAGAGTAAAAAAGTACAGGCTCGAAAATGTATTGAAAAGTCAAAAGTAGAAATGTTCTAAGTACAACATTTGTACCAGCAGCCACAGTTTCAGGGCAAAAGCTAACTGAACCTCTATTAATGTTTAAAATTGAATAAAATAATGTTATCGTAATATATCCTGATATAGTTTTTCTAGGACCCAAAACTCTTCACATTGTGAATTTAACAGCAGTATTTTCAGGTAAACTGGATTATTTTTCATTGCTTTGACACAAAATGGATTCAATGTACATCTTTCACATTTCATGGATTCCTTTCTCTCAGACAGTCATAACAAAACTATGTAGTTACAGGACAATTAGCACAATGAAATATATTTTCAAAAATGTTCAACTTTATTTCAATTGCATAATATCTGAAAAACTGTATTACAAATCTGAATTTAAAATAATATTATTTAGAACAATAGACCAACCACAGCTGCCTTCTTCCCATTGTATCCTATTGCCAGGGATTGATCAGACATGCCAAAATACAATGTGATGTGATGTGTAGATGAAAAGTTGTGGCTAAATGTATAAGATAAGAGTTTACCAACATTGCCACTAAATGTAGATGGTTCATAAACCAAATCTTTGCCATTTGTCACAACATTTTCTGTCTCTCATTTAGCCTGTTCTGGTATTATCTGAATGAATTAGTCTACGATATACTGTGGAACTGATGGTTTCTGAAATGAGATGATCCTTGACTGTTTAATCTTATTACGTAATTTACATAAAAAATATAAGGCCTGTATAGTATATTCTTTCGTTTTTGTCTATTTGTTGAAATCGATCATGATGTTGGGAAGCCGGCCAATTATGCAAAATAGACTAACACATTATCACTGACTAGCCTGTTTTTACAGATATGTGTGTTAATAAAAGGAGTAAAAGTAAAAAGTCTGAAAAATAATTCTACTTGAGTAAAATACAGATCATATGCAGGGTACTTGAAAAAGCTATGTGTACAGTATTTGTAGTCTTTAGTACTTCCCAGCTATGCTTATGAGTTGCCTATATCAGGAGATATTGTTTGAAACGATGGTAACTAAAATTAATTATTTTATAAATATTATTTGGACATAAATAAGATCTATTTAAGAAAATAAACAGGTAGCCTATCTATGCTATATAACGAATAAATTAACCACAACCCTAACACGTCGTCATTGATGACATTTACAAATATGAATAGAATATGAATAAATATTTGTCGAGAGTATCGCCTTCACGTTCCTAATGTTATGGACTATTTTGTTTGGCGGATGCAGCGAATATTTGAAGCTCAACTGTTTGTTTCCGGGAATGCATCGCTAAAGAAGCGCGGTTGAAACGGGAGGGACACAGAAGCGTCACGGATTGTCTTATATCGTAGTACTTAAGCTGTAAGCGAGTGTTAACGTTCTGCGTATTTCTTGTTTGAACATTTTACTCTCCGACTAACGTTTTGTGATAACCGTTTACAGTCGTGCTAACACAGCGATACAACTACAATCATAAGCTGGCTAGTGAACGAGACCTTTCTGCTGCCATGTCGGGTGGTGTTGTGCGAGGCCCTGCTGGAAACAACGATTGCCGAATTTACGTTGGCAACCTTCCTCCAGATATTCGCACCAAAGACGTGGAGGATGTGTTTTATAAATACGGCGCAATACGGGATATTGACCTGAAAAACCGCAGAGGGGGACCCCCATTCGCCTTCATTGAATTCGAAGATCCCAGGTAAGGAGCTAACAATAGCATGCTAACGTGGCTCTTTAGGCCTGGGAAAGCCATATTGTGCAGCTAACTCGTGCGTTTACGTTAAGATAGGCCGTTCTAGATATTTTTTAAATCGTACTACCGTACGGCACATTACTACCGGTAGTATTGTTAAAAGCGTATGATAACGTACAGTAGCATTCAACCTTTTTGACTCTAATTTTCACCGAGTGTCAAAGCCTTTGTTCCGTGTTTGAAATTTTATCGACATGTGGCTATCGTTTGAATGCTAATCTCACTGCATGTAACGCCTCAAGATGCTCCCTTATATTTATTATTTGGGTTATTGTTCTAAATGTAATCTTATTTTTAATTTGGATAATCTGAAAGGGATTAAAGTAACTGTTAAATCGAGACCCAGATTTTGTTAAAAACTGAAGGTCATGATACTCCATTGTGTTTGCATACAGGGCGGGTAGGCAAACGTGAACGCGTCCCTGTTAATATGGCTGCGTCCATAGTGTTTGCAGGTTGTGCCGTTCCTATAGTAATGTTTATAAAACTATATATTTTTACCACCAGGGACGCAGATGATGCCGTTTACGGACGTGATGGTTATGATTACGATGGCTACAGACTGCGGGTCGAGTTTCCCCGAAGTGGCCGGGGTTCGGGAAGAGGTGGTTTTGGCGGCGGCATTGGTGCACCCAGGGGCAGATATGGCCCTCCATCCAGACGCTCTGAGTACAGAGTCATTGTCTCAGGTAAAACAGCTGATTTTAATGAATACTATTTCCCATTTTGTGTGGAAAGACTTTATTTTATATTCCTTCTTAAAAGTGGTACTATATGACCTATGCCGCTACCTCACACCAAGCACACCAGCATCTCAGACAAAACGAAATTCTTGAAGGGCCCCACAGTATGAGCTGCCCAGATATGAAAGCAAAGGAGCTAATATTACAACACACACAGAGGGAGTGTGATGTAACTTTCTGCTCAGAACTCAATTGCTCCACCATATCTTTACACAGAATATAGTTGTTTGCTGCTATATTATCGTTTGTGTGTGTATGAGAGCACACTATATGTACATGTTTCTGAGATTGTGCTAAATATTATTTAAGCGCAACAGTGCAAACACTAAACTAATACCCAACTTCAACTAGTTGTGTAAGCTTAAGGGTGTTGTTGCAGAATGCCTATGATGGTGTTTGCGAGTTCTGATGGTCCTTGGTGTCTTTTTAAAGGTGTATATCTGTTAACTTGATTGTCCTTCTTGTTCCCGCAGGGCTTCCCCAGAGTGGCAGCTGGCAGGATCTGAAGGACCACATGCGTGAGGCTGGGGACGTGTGTTATGCGGACGTGTTCAGAGATGGCACCGGGGTGGTAGAATTTGTGCGAAAAGAAGACATGACCTACGCCGTTAGAAAACTGGACAACACCAAATTCCGCTCGCACGAGGTATGTGTACTGCTTTGATGCGTTATCATGGATGTGTATTTCATGTTTCAAGGTGAGTATGTGGTAATGAGGGACAAGTGATGTTGCTCTCTGCGTGTTGTTTTGCAACTAATGCATGCAAAGTTGAGTGTCTTCAATGTCAAGTTCTCTTGTGTCTACCAGGGAGAGACTGCATACATTCGTGTGAAAGTAGACGGTCCTCGCAGCCCGAGCTACGGACGATCGCGCTCCCGTAGCCGTGGCAGCCGGAGCAGAAGCCGCAGTCGCAGCGCCAGCCGCAGTCGCAGCAACTCCCGTGGCCGTGGCCGAGCATCACCCCGCTACTCACCCCGCCATAGCCGCAGTCGCTCTCGTTCCTAAACATTTCTACTACCAATGTTTTCCCCTTTTGAAGAACCTCTTGTGCACCTGCAGTTTTTACCCCTCCTCCCATTTCTTTGTTGCTTTTTTTTGTTTGTTCCAGATGTCAGCAATTGATTTTACATTTTTTTTTGCATTTCATGTCCAGATGTTTCTGTGAATGATCTTTGGTATGTGTAGGTGTTTCCCGTTCACCTTTCCTCCCCTTCCAGCTGCTTGTGCCCCCCCCTTTTTTTTCAATCTTAAAAAAAAAATCCTCCCCCGTTTCAACTGTCTCCTCGGTTTTTGCAAAGGTGGAACATGTGCTGTGTGGAACTTCAAAAAGGTTGAGCTGTATTCATTTGCACTCAATGTTTTTGCAAGTGTTGGAACATTTATGGGGCGTATTTTATTTCTTTCAATTTTTTATTTTTATACTGTTTTTGTCCCTTGGGATAGTTGGGTGGGCGGATGGGGTGGGAGTACCAGTGCTTAACTGTATTTTACCCTTGTGTCTTCCTTTAGACATCTGAAGATAAGGATTAAAAGAGTGATTTGGAATAATACCATTGTGGAACACATTTCATTTGTATGGTCAGGATAGGACATCTAAGTGAGGAGGAGTCAGGTCATGGCTATGGTACGCTTCATATTCCATAAATTGAGGTTTTGATTTGTTGTATTAGGATGCATGTCATAATTTAGCAAAGCTCAATGTTAAATGCTTTGGTTTTTTTTTTTAATTTATTTTTTTTTTATTTTTATTTTTTAAAAACCTTCCCCACATGCTATTTTGGCCTTGTGTCAGACTGGGCATTTTTAGGTCAACATTGTGACATGAATGTAACTAACATTTGCAGTCACCTTTTAGAAAGAATCCAAATTACCACTTCTGGGTATACCTTTAAGATATCTCGCCCCCAAAGGTTTAGCTATAACTTGAGTGATGGGTCTAGTGCTCATTGGCTTTATTTTTGTAGGTAACCATTACACATCATGAGTGCTCATCATGAAAATTGGATTAGGCCCAAATCTGATATTATTCTAACGGTTTGCCTCTGATTTTCTTCCTGGTATTTCAAGGTTTTGATTGGAGGAGTCACTCAGTGGATCCCAATCCTTGGCGCTGGATGAGTGGATCGATTAGGGAAGGGATAGGCAAGGATGGATGCTTGGAACGGGATCTGTTTTCCAGGAATCAAAATGAGTTGATTCGGAGTCCCAGAGCAACTTTTTCCAATAGCCAATCTAAAATTTTTGAGCGATATGGCTTTATTTACAAGAAAACGAAACTGAGGACCAGGAAGTTGGATCAAAGGATGGAATCGTAGATGCCTGGTATGAGGGGAATTAAATTGGGTGGCTTGGGAGTTATTTGGGAGTAGTTTGTATCTTTTCTTTTTTTTTTTCTTTGCCTAATCAAACCTTTTTCTCTT
This sequence comes from Amblyopsis rosae, assembly GCA_025399935.1. Taxonomy (NCBI): domain Eukaryota; kingdom Metazoa; phylum Chordata; class Actinopteri; order Percopsiformes; family Amblyopsidae; genus Amblyopsis; species Amblyopsis rosae. The sequence continues at coordinate 1,214,749 of JAODTR010000005.1, read as the reverse complement.
TAGCGTTTACAATAAAATTCTTTTTAAAGTAACTTACTGTGGTTGTGTTTCTTTTTTATTTATTAATTGTTTTATTGGAGGTGGAGCTGTTAACGGCTGTAATCTATGAATAATCAATTTGGTAATCAAAACTACTTGTTTAACATGTCAAGCTATAAAAACCCATGTCGAAATACAGCATTTATGCTGTCTAAATATGCTCAATTAATGGAACCCCTGAATTACACGATTTATTTTATTGTCATGATTGTCGCCTGAGCTGTACTGTATGCAAAACAATTGCTCATGACATCATGACGCGGAATTTAATTTATAGCCAGTCTATGTTGGCAATGATGCATTGTGGGATGAAATAGGTTGCTGGCAGAAAGTAGCAGAAGAAAAATGCTTACAAAACGAAGAGGTAACTCGGCCAATGGATGAGCACACCACCAGCAGAAGGCGGGGAGACAACAGTCTACCTTTGGTCATCAAGCAGCCTATGGATGCTGCTGCTAGTGTTTAAACACGAGTCTTGCTACAGTATTACATACAGCATTCACATTAGTATGTAATATAGTTAATTCGAAGACTATCGTGGGACATTTTACAATCGCTGCAAATTAAATCTACTGCACCACAGACCAGTTGAATACGGTACCGTTTTATTGAAAGTTAAACTTCTGGGAAGATTTGAGAGGTGAGTAGCATAATATAACATGTACAGGTACAAGTATTTTGTTGTAGTTACATAAGTGACGCGATATCAGATTACATTTTTGATTAATTAAACCGCAAGATTGATATAATGGCGATTTTTGCCATGTAACGTAATTAGCTGTATATGAAGTTTCTCAGCCGACGCGGCACTTCTGTAAAAACAAACGCATGAATAGGCGAACAACTGGCTTCATATACATTTATGAGCAAATCTACCTAAACACCTAATTGTTTTGTACGACATTTGCTTGGCTAGCGGTTGCACGTGTGGCTGTGGCGTCATATTGCATACAAGGCGGCAGCGATTCTTTAAAGTAAATATTTTTTCCTCAGCAGACATTATGACTGACAGGAAAGCTGTGATCAAAAACGCAGACATGTCTGAGGACATGCAGCAGGATGCTGTGGACTGTGCCACACAGGCCATGGAGAAATACAACATAGAGAAGGACATTGCAGCTTACATCAAAAAGGTGACAAAGGACAAGCTTGAACGAAGTTAGCATTTCACCCTTGCTTCAACACATAGGAGCGCAATGGCTGGAAGCATTTTATAAATTTACGTAATTAGTGACTTTAGAACTCTACTAAATTAACCACTTAGTACATTGTTGGTATTTTAGTAGCCTGATGCATTCAAGATACTATCCCCTTTTGATGAGACGAGCCACTAGCTGTATCAGACAGTTCAAGAGACCTGTGTTTGACGAGTTGATGCAGCCTCTAAATTGAAAGCATGTACTTGCTACAACCGCTTTTGCATTTTGTGTCGTCACAAATAAATCTAAGGATTTATCTTTGTTTTAATCCATTAAAGGTGTATATTGAAAGGTGTTGGATGCAGTGGCGGCTGGTTTTTTCAGAAACTGGAAGAACAAATGAATACATGGCTGAAATTGTTGCTATTGAATTCACTGGTGGGCATTAAGCCTCTCCTGAAGTAGCCTTTGGCCTAATCAACTGACCTCTCTTTTAATCTGTTAAACAACTGTTGTAATATGGGTGGTGTCTTCTCACCCAGTTCCAGCATGTTCGTTTATGGAGTTGAAGTAGGAGGAGACACTGTGTCCAAGTTTATCAAAATCAGCTTTAATATAATAATAGTA
>JAODTR010000005.1:1186887-1212844 GCA_025399935.1 Amblyopsis rosae | reverse complement strand
GAGTAATGTGAGTTGTAAGTGTGTTGAGTAATTAACAGTATGTTTAGTGGTTGCCATGTGATCTAGTTTTTATTTCTTCTGTCTCATGACCTTTGCATTGCCTGTAGAAATATACCTAACCTACCTGCTCTTTGATACTTCTAGTTGTACCCACTGTAAGCTGCTTTTGGATAAAAGTGTGCTAAATTATGTAATACATCCATGAAAATGTAGACTGAGGCATGAGTCATGACCTTTGCTCATGTCTTAAGGTCACCACCCTGCACCTCAGTTTACAGGGCTGTTCTACTTCCAGCTATTAGTTTCACTTTTTAAATCTGAAGAATCCAGGCAATGATTGGTCTTTGGGGTTTAGTGGTAGGTGTGAGTGGGAAAATTCCTTGATAACACATTTTTTGCTGTGTGAAATGGATTTTATATTTATTTAGCTGTCTTTTTTATTTTTCTTGGATTGACATGGTCCTGACAGTCCTGTCTTTAAGTATATTTGATTTTGTGTTTTATTTGCACATTATTGTGTCTGTCATTGCTCTCAACTGTACCTGGCTTCAGTACAACTAATTTCACACAACCCAACACCTTGTAATCTCAAACAATAAAATTGACTGATGTTGCTTTAACTGTCCCTGTATTAGGCTAATACCTGCATTGGAGTTCAGTTTATCTTGGCTAATTATTACGATGTTTATTCAGATAGAGCCTGGATTAAACCTACATGGCCAGTCATGTAGACTGAATGTTTTCAAGAATATAGACTACAATCTATCAGCCTTAGGTTTCAATGTAGGCCTACATTGTGTATGTGCTTGCAGGTGTACAAGGTCCACATGAAATCTGGAAGAAATAGCATGAGAAAGCATGAAGCAACTGAAATAAGTGACTATTTGTAGACAGATCGGGGTAATTTTGTGTGGTATGCGATGCTGTAATATCTGAGGTAAAAAGCATTGTAAATATCAGGGATGCAAAGTGTTTTATCCATTTTTAGCAAGACTGAGTTCATGCCTCCACTCAGCTTATGGCTGTTAAATCACAGTTAAACCAACAGAAAATGTCTTAATTTCGCAATGGGATGTTAGAAGTTTCTTAGGTCTATCTTATTAATAGTGCTAACCTCACCTGGGACCTAAATTTAGGTAGACTGGCAGATGTACTTAAATATAGGTCTACAGTATGGCTGTAGGTTATGTTTCAATGTAGCCTACATAGGCCCATTTCAATAATGATTTACAGTAGGCTACTGTTAACTATCAGAATTTGAGATGTGTGTGAGTGATATGAGATTGATACACTGTTCCATAGTTCAATATCCTTGAATACACGTTCAGAAAACCAACGGTTGTGTACATTTTCTTTTGACTGTTATGGTTGGTATGTGATTCCAGTTGATGGCCACTAGAGGGAAACCTTCTACATGACATGAAGTGCAGAAGTAGCATATTCACCACAAAAGTATAACATTTATTTCAAATTTTCAATAGAAAGATTGCTGATGTATCAGCAAATCAATATGCAGCTTTAATAAATTAAGAACCTTTTAACATAGATGAAGTTTGATAATTAGCATACTGTATATATATATATATATATATATATATATATATATATAAACACCATTTGTCAATATCACTATATTAAGAGTTAAATAACAAGTGGACAAAGTAGGTGAAGACTGATTGGTTACATTTGGGTAAATACATAACTATCCTTAAATACAATATAGCTTTATTACAGTGACTCTAAAGTGTACCCAAATAAGGGTATATTTTCTTTTCCCATTTAGATGCATTGTTGAAGCCCTGCTGGTCCACACAGGTGTTTTGAGTTAATGTGGCAGATTAGACTTTTTCTCAGGTGTGGGGGTGCTACACTGCTTGTTCACTCTAGGCCAGGGGTGGGCAACCCTGGTCCTGAAGGGCCGCTGACCTGCATGTTTAATATTTCTCCCTGCTCCAGCACACCTGATTCACATGAATGGGTCGTCATCAATCTCTGCAGAAGGCTGATAACGACCAGGACCAGGGTTGCCCACCCCTGCTCTAGGCAGTGTTTGCATTCCGGCAGAGGTTGTGTGAGTTTATTTGTAAAGGTGTGTGAATTAAGATTTTACTTCTGTTTACAGACTTAAGAAAGTCTAGGCCTACCCATCATTGGTAGTAATGTGAAAATATATACAGTATATTAGAACACATGAGAGTCTTGTCAAATGAATGAAAATCTAGCAATAGATAGATAGATGCTTTATTAATCCCCATGGGCAAATGCATGTATCCTAGTAGCATAAACTATATAGAGGCTTAAACAAATAAGAGCAATAGAAAAAACATTTAAATAAATATGACTATGGATTAAAAAGTGCTACTTTTATTGGAGTCATCAAATTTACATTAAAACAGTCTTGCTGGGATGTGCGACAGACCCTAGGTGTGAGGGTTGGTAGGCGGACAGAGAGAGAGCGAGAGAGAGATGGTCATAGGCTCCTGCTAATGGTGGTTAAAAAAAGCAAGCGAGAGGAGACAGCCACTGTATGTGAAGTCAAAAAGAATATAATAAATATTTGAGATTAGAAATCAATCTGATAATAGGTCTAAGCATATACTTTATCTTAATACATTAAGCACATTTTTAACATAACTACAGTTTTAATTGTTATATATAATCAGGAAACCTGTAACTTTCCTTTAACAATCTACAAAGTGTGATAATGTGCTGCTATTATCCTTGCTAATTCTGAGATTGATACAAAAAGAAACAAATGGGGTTTATTCTGAAAACAGACACATAAACATCCAACATGGTGTTTAGACTGACTATTGCACTTTCTTGTGAAATGCTCAAGAAAAAAATTATTCTAGATTTTGTGTTTGTATGTTATGCTGTGCAACTTGGACACGAGTGGCCTTATCCAATATCTGCAAGGGGTGTAATCATAAGGCACACAACCTTTAAAGATTCTGGAAACGCTTTTATGAATTTATTTGGTTGATTAAAAACTTTCTCCGCTTCAATATATTGTAGATGTTGATTCTCACGCCCACACCAGAACAAGTCTAATAAGCCAATGTACAAAAACGTGTGTGAACAAGGGTTTTAATTCTGTGTGTGAGAGAGAGAGAGAGAGAGAGAGAGAGAGAGTACATAATAGATATTATTCATTAATAATAATAATATTAATAATTAGATTATTACACTGATTATATGTGTAATGTGTGTGTATGTGTCTTGGGTCGTCAGTCACATAGCACATTATTTTTCAGTCAGTCTTTCTTCCAAGACCTACTGAAATTCAATGAAAATAATAAATCCATCTTAAGTTTTGCGTGGTTGTAATTCTATATCATTTTTATTGGTGTTACAACTAACCCTATAGTCATGAAATAACTTCTCTACCAGTAACAGATAAAGTATTATCAATAACAACTTGCATCAAATATATCTACATAGACACACAATAAATGTGATTTAAATTAGCTGATCTTAAATTCAACTCAGGCAATGCAATCCCAAAATAAATTATATGAAAAATATATTCTTTCATACCTCAAAATAACTTCCAAAATTGTATGTTTCTGCCACAGAGTGCTGCAAAAAGGACTAAAATGGGCATGTGCATTTGATACTTGTTCCTGATTGGAGAAATTTGGAGTGTTACAACTGACCCATGTTACCAATATCCCTCTCTCCCATACGTTTGTAAAGATAATCCTGTGGCATTCTGTCAAGCTGACAGCAGGTCACAGGATGGATGAAAATAAAAGATGGGAGAAGGTGAATCTGTAAACGGATGGATGGATGTTTTTTTTATTCTGTGGATGGTTCTACTATTAAGAATGGAATAATTGTATCAAACCATGCATTATGGAATGTCCTTGCACAGTGTGCTTGAAGGTGATTTGGCTTATAAATGATCATGCCCGGTGTGCAGTTTGTTCAAGTGATTTCCTCTAAATGTGATATAGACATGATGCCAGAGGATTGTAATGCAGGAAGTCACTGAGGCAGTCATGCAATGCAGTTTCACTCTGGTGTGGTATGGGGTCATTAATCATGTTAATGCCATTTAGATTATTCATAAAAACGGGTGACCTCACAGGAGGCATCGCCTTTTGGGATTGCTGTTATAGCAAGAGCACACACAAGTGTTTTTTATAGAAAATTCTCTGAACAGACACTGGATGCTACTGAGCTGCACAGCATTAATATCTTAGGTGTAACGGAACAGACCTTTCACCACTCAACACATTTGGAAGATGAATTACATTTTAAATTAAATTATTTGTCGTATAATATTTTATACCACACATAATAAAGCTATACAGAGAAACTCACTTCAGTTCTGCCTCTGTCTGTTCTTTGTATGTTAAGCTCCCACTCTTCCTGATAGGCTCAGACATTCACGTGATTTTGATTGTCCAATAGGAAGGTCAGTATTTAGATGAGAGTGAGGGAGCAGAGAGAACTGTCAGACAATAATGTACAATGTCATTGTTGTTCAGTCTGTATTGAATGCTATTATAGCATTCAGTACAGAAAGCTATAATAGCTTCAATTGATTGTTTTTTTTATGTTCTGGTTTACTCCGGTATAGACTCCTGGTCTAGTAAGGGCGGTATGATCATTTTGTTGACCTCTATCAGTGTCGGACCGCCATCTAAAATGTTCGCATAGCATTCATTTAGTCAGTATCACAATTTGAATTCACGCATGAATAATACTGAATGTCACAATTCAAACAACTTAATTTACTTTTGAAGTCATTCTGGATCGTAGCAAAGATAGCATGACTGAGTCAGGAGGAGCAGGATAAAGGTTGAAAAGTTGGCCTTTCATGGGCCGCGTTGATTTTATGACTCTCTGATACTGCAGACAACACACACATTATATATATATATATATATACAAAAATTATTTTCCCTGGCGATAATAATATAACCTTTTATTGACTGCCAGATTGCATGTGGCAGGGTGGCATGGGTTTGTCTGATTGTCAAATAAAATATTTGTTTTCAGCTGTCCCAAAGCCACCAGATTTCTCTTACTCACACATACCATCTTATCTGAGCCCTTTATGGACCATCATCTTGTAATCCTGCCCCTTTAACGTCACTGTAAGCTGCTGTCAAGGATAAGGTAATTAGCTTATCATAAAAACATGATTTATAAATCCTCTACACAATGAGGTAAATTCTTTGATGCCTTCAAAAACCTCGGTCACATTTTCCAAACAAATACGATGCAGTCTGGTAATATCGTTATTGAACAGACAGTGGTGGAACTTCCTTTAAATAATTATTCCTGCAGAACATCAGAAATATCATAATTCTCAGCCTTAGCTTTAAGGGTCGTGGAAAGAAAGTGGAAAGAGAGCTTGGCACTTGTCTCAGCTTCACTTTGCCTTATCTTAAATCATATCCCTGCAAAGGCATGTGACATTGGGCAATATAAGCCATAAAAAGCTTCAGTGCTTTATGAGAAGGACTGTGAAATTCCAGTTTTGAAGAGTGGCTGCAGGGTCTCCGTGCACTGCCTGTCACCTTCAAATAACATTAGCACCCGTCCTTTTCCTAGTAGCGCAGTATTCAGTTCCACCACATTGGCACTTGAAATGTTCAAAACAGAACAAAATGGCTCAAAGGCTCAAAAATGAGTTACAAACGCGTTGTGTGCTTCGAGTACATGCTCCACTGGAGTCACAGACGTGGTGACGGGGTGCAGCGCAGAAAACGAATTGATGTGGCGGCCATTTCTCTTTACGAACTTTAATAAGGTTATACGTTTATTTGATTGCCTCAGGGTTTGTTTGAAGACCCACCCAGGCCATAGGAGCCAATGCAGGGAGGCAGGCAGGGAGGGAGGCCATGCAGGGGGTGCGGTAGGGGTGGTATGAGGGTGGGAAAGTCACACAGGTAGGGGACCGACACAGGCTATGGGACTGTGCAGTCACCATGTCTCAATGTACAAAGCAGCACTGCATGACCAGCCTGGCATCAACTAATGGCCCCCAATTACAGTTTCGCTGTCCTCCAGAAAGCAGCCAGTGTTGCATGACTCACTGCCTCACAGTTGGTTGGTTAGAAAAAATAAATGGCAACAATAAGCATTAATGGAGCTGCCATTTCAGAAAGCACTTGTTCATATTATATAGTGTGTGTTATATAATCAGTAGGGGATGGATTTGTTCCCTTTCGTTATTCAGCTCTTGTCTGTTATGCCACGCAGCCCCAGAGAGCATCGGTGTGGGTTTACAGTACGGCTGTGTTAAAGCACAAGCAGGACTTCCAACATATGGTGGTGGCAAGCTTAGGGTGGAGCGGCGCTGGGGTTAAAAGGTCAAACTGATGTTTCACTGTGAAGCCAAAGAGGGACATTTCTTTCCAACAGGATGCATCCTGTGGTCGGGGTTAATGTACTGTTGGAGGGACAGAGATGTGCGGGTGAATTAATTTAAGGGATGAGCAGAGAAGCGTGGAGACAGCCGACCGGAGTCCATCACAGTGGGGGGGTAGAATGGGGTAGGTTGAACATGGGTTACATGTGGTTGGGTCTGTCTATATGTGACTATACCAACATTGTCCCCATTACTGCCCATTGAATGACTGCTGACCTCACAGAGATTGCTGCTATTGCATGTAAATACATATTTCCTTGAATCATGCCATCGTTGTGACTATAAGGCTGATACCCTTATTGTATTACGTTTAATACAATAAAAATACACATAAAATAAAATGAATATATATAATAAATACAAACACACAAACAAATAAATCAACAATAATAAATAGATATTTAAAAAATCTTCTACTGCCAATGCAAAAACATTCTGCAACCTACCGTGGGGTCCTGACACCTTTGGAAGTGGTTCTTTGTCTTTTTGTGGAAAAGTTTATGCAGCTGTTTGAAGTTACAGTATGAGTGTTGTTATATTAGTAACTATACAGAATAAGTCAAATGTAGGTGGTTTGAGCTATTAAAGAAGGACAAGACAGACACCATGGTTGATTGAGTGTGAAGCTTTCCTCTGTAGTCATGAAATAATAGTTAACCTGGTTTCACATTAGGTGGCGCAGAGCCATATTCTTGATTGTTTTAAGTCATAAGCTAACTAAATGACCAGGTGAATCAGAAGAGCTCTTCATGAACCTCTGTTAACATTTTTAATGCAAATTCAGTGCTTTGGTATTTCAAGAGTCAGGACACAGAAGTTTTCTTTCTCAGTTTCATGTAGACAAAAATAGTTACACATACGAAATATATCTATTTGTCTTATGAGATTGATTTTTAACAATGAACCCATTTACTTCAGCCAACAAGGGGCCACACCAAGATCGATTGGTATATGAGGTAAAAGTAAATGTGCTGATTCCTTGGACACTTGGTTATACATTAACACTTAACATAAAAAAGCTTATAGATGTACAAGATAACCTGCTACTGTTTCTGTCAGACCAAGTACTGTAAATAAAATGCTGACAAAATAAAAAATAAATACTCAAGGTCACTATACTGCTACATTCACACATCAAGTCGTGTTTATATATTGTCTAAATATCCAAACTCAAGTATTTTTAAATGGAATGTCCTTCCTTTAAAATCACATATAGACCTTTTTCTTAAATGTGAAAAGTGTAAGTAAGTAATAAAATGTATTTTATAAAGCATGTGCTGAATGCTAACTGTTTGTGGAATTGTGTTTAGAATAATTTCTTTTCACAGGCACCCAGAGGTGTCAAAAGCACACAAAGCCATTACTTAAGTAGAAGTACAGATACTAAAAAAAAGACTTGTAAAAGTAAAAGTACTTATTCAACTTCAGCACTCAAGTAAAAGTAAAAAATACAGGCTCTGTAATGTAAAGTAAAAAGTATAAATTATGTAACAATGGCATTTGTACCGGCTGTTTCATGGCAAAAGCTAACTGAACCTTGAGAGGAAATTATTGTTTTAATAATATAATTTAATCAAAAATTTTTTTTATCTTGATATATATATTTTTGCTAGGACCAAAAACTCTTAACACGTTTAGCATTACAGCAATATATATTGGCTAAACTGGATCATTTTTCATTGCTTTGGCACAAACTGCATTCAACAAGGCAACACGGTGAATAGCATTGTGGTCTTGCAGAAAGAAGGTCCTGGGTTCGAACCCCAGCCTTTCTGGAGATTGCATGTTCTGTGTGAGTGTCCCCCGGTTTCCTCCACTATCAAAAAACATGTCAGGTTCACCCTCCAGTCAGTGACACTGGTTTAAATCAGGAGGTGGTCCCCGGGCAGCTCCTGTGCTCCCTTGAGGGCTGGATTAAAAGCAGAGGATGTATTTTGCTACATGTATGTGTATGACAATCAAAATCACCTTTAATGTAGGCCCTATCTTGCAAATGTTTTTTTTTCTCTCAGACATAGCCACCGCCAAAACGATGTAGCCTGCCCTGCCTGCAGGCCAATTAGCATTTACTGTACATACTCTTCAAAAGTGTTGAACTTCAATTCAAACCCTAACATAACACCAAATACAATATGATTGCAATTGCATAATAGCTAATAAATACTGTATACAAATGTAGAAAGTGTATTGAGTAGAAAGTAAAGATATTTGTATTCAAATTTAAGGAGTAAAAGTAAAAAGAAAAATAAATACTTGAGTAAAGTTCAAATACCTGAAAAAGCTACTCAAGTACAGTACTTAAGTATTTGTACTTAGTTACTTCCCAGCTCTGCAGGCACCATGCAGTGAGTATAATTATATTCATGAAAATAATACATGTAAAACATTATTATAAAACAAACAAAGACAACATACCACAGACATTATCATGATGGTGTGTGGCTGGTTGCGTTTAGACTTTCTTATTCACATATGATTTTGTGTGTGTGTGTGCAAATGTTCACTTTTGCATCAGTGTTTGTTTAGCAGAGATTCAGCAAGAACATTCCGCCTCTCCAGGCTACTAATGGCAGGTGTGCATGCTGGTGCATTAATAAGGTAGCTGTGAAACTCTCTTTAATCGCAGAGGAAGCCATGCAGAAAATTACCTTTGAGACTTTAATTGCGGAGAAAATACGAAAGAAAAACATTATGTTGGGAGTCTGCTTGGATGAGTATCTGACTTCTGGGTATAGATCTCACCCAAAAATGTCTAGCTGAACCTGTACAGTAAGTGCAAACATGGTTATTTACAGCGATCATGTGATTAATGACAGCAAATGGGTTTAGGAGGTTGATCACTGGGTGCTCAGTATACCCAGTGCAATCTGTTTCATTCAATATAATTACTTGTCTCACGCATACACAAACCAACTACTGTATTTGTGTGTACAGCTTAAAGCAGTGTTGTGATTGGTAAGAAAAGAAAGTAAAGTTTATTTGTACAGAACTTTCCACAGAGAGGAATCACAAAGTGCTTTACATTAGCAGTAATACAATACACAATGCCAACACTAGAAAAATGCTATAAACAATTATACAACAAAATATAGAAAAAGTGATTGGTAAATGTAGCTCTGTTTTTTTTTATTGCGATGGTGGGGAACATGTATTCAGACTCTAATCCTTTTATTGCAATTCTATGTCAAATAATATTTTTAGGACATTCAAGACATACATTACCATCTATTGTTTGTAAGAATATAATGTAAAACCAATAAACTCCCCCTAAGGGGAATGGAAAAAAAACACTTTTAAGAAGCACAGGATCCTTGAAGGTTTTATATTTTTAATTGAAGGGGTTATATAATTAATATTCAGATTTTATAAAACTGACCTATAGAAGTATCTTATTGTCTACTACAATGAGAAAGTAAATAGCTTAATCCACTACGGAAAGCAAAGATAGATGTTATCATGCTACATCACAAATTCAGCGAGGTTATGGACTTGTGTTTGACTGACCATTCAGCACAGGAGCTAATGGACTGGCACTGATTAGCGCAGCTCACATAAAACATGTTTGTGTTTAGTTTTGTTCCGAGTAGATTTATGACATTCTGACACACCTTGCTTGTACCTGGCACACATATGAAACTAGAGCATTAGTGATAAGTTGTGCATGTCTGTGTGTTTATGTTTGAGTTTATGTGTCTCTGTGTGTAGGTGTGCATGGGTGTGAACATACAGCTACTATAAGCACTCTTCCAATGCCCGTGTATCTGTTTCTGTGTCTTATTCATGTACTTCATACAAATTATGTGTTTTTACATGGCTATGTGGCGTACACACACACACACACACACACACACACACACACACAAACACACGCACACACACACACACACACACACACATTCAAAGTGACAACGTATTTTTGTTCTCTCACTAGATGGCAGCACTGAGATCTATAAACCATGTAAAGGCAAGACCAAAAACATGTTACCTGCCTGAAATGGCACCTAATAATGTATTTCAACAAAAGGAGCCCTGTCTATACAGAGAAATGTGCTGGTAACCACCAGTTTGAATCCCACAGCCTACATCACACTGTTGCAGGGCGTCACAGAAGCATGCAAATCTATTTCCAGTTGACCAGCATTTTTTATTACTGAATAACTAATGAATGAATGTGGCTTGTCTGTTTTCTCTACAGGCAGATATGGCATCTTCATCATTTGCACAACGTAAAGAACAGTTTGCTATAAGTTCAGGACATAGGTGCAGATGAGTTATTTTGATTGCTGTCATCTCCAGGTTTCATAAACACAGGTAAATGTGAATTCAGAAATTGTAAGCTAAAACACTTTTTGTCAAATTCACCAAATTTCTCGGCATAGTCTGCTAGCTGCCTGTTCTGTGTGTGTGCTGAATAAATAATCTGGTGTTTCTACACAACCCTGTCTCTGTAAATGGGAACACAAACAAAGTGGTGCAAACCTCATTACACATCACTATCCTTGTCAATCCATGTATGGCATTGAAGGGAGAGGTGTTTTTGTTTGATCCACTTCAATTATCAACAATGTTTCTACAGACTGTTAGCCTAGCTCCGCCCGACTATTACTCTCATCTAAAATCATTTTGCTGAGATTTATTATAGTCTGGAAACCCTGTTCGCTTTAGTTTTTTCACAGCCACCCTGCTGGCGGTCCAATCAGGGTGGGCAGTGCGATGACGTTGTCAAGCATGTTTCTAAATGGTGGTAGAGTTAGATGAGGCGATCAAAACAACGCCGATTTCAGCGCTGTCCAATAGTTTCCAAATGAAACACATAGGAGGCAACGACTGTTAACACTTCCCAATGGAGCGTGGCCAGACCATATTTGCCACAGGTGAACATGGCTAACTGACTATAGCATTCCTTTCCTTCTATGCATAGATGACCCTATGAGGGTATGACCAGTAGATAGATGGTGTATCTCTACAGAGACTTTACCTCATGGGACAGGCAGCCATGTTGTGTTTCACCTGATACCATAGAGACAGCGTCTCTAACGCCCCCAGCCCTTCCCCCCTAACAAAGTGGCTGTTGCCTTGATCCCTGAGTCAATATTGACTGGTGGCCAGCCAGGTAGAGAAAGATCAGCGTGACAGACGCTGGTCAGGATGAAGCTGGCCAAACAGGAGTGGACCGACCGACAGAAGGGTTATCACATTTATAGACACACCCCACAGTACCATCAAAAAACAACACAATGTTACCAGATGTTTATGTGTGAGCTGTGCCATCATTACCTTACAAAAAATATGATACATTAATTTACACTATTATACATAATGAATGAATGAAATATACTGCACGGTATACAGTATGTTGTTAGCATGTAAAGTGATAAGGGATCCTGATTTGTCTGGTTTATTCTTCTTTGGGTGTGCTGTTGTGCCATGGAATGCTTTCCTCTGGTAAACACAATGTTTTGTTTTATCCTCATTTTGATTTTGATCTTAATTGATTTGTTATCTTGTGATGTTATGTGACTGTTAATTAATAAGTTTAATAGACTGACAGCAGACTGATAATAATGCTGCATATATTATTAGTACTATATCAATGTTATTACGTTTGTCGTGACTTACCTTTGAAGATGAGAGAACATTATGGGTATTAGGGGATACAGTGTAGAAGGGTGATATGAGGGAAAAGTGTTTGTGGGTCAGATGTGATTTATAGTAGTGTTGTGTGTTCATGTTTTCATATGGACCCCTGAGAGAATAGTCACTACCTATGTAGCTGGGCTAGGAGTACCCAGCTCTTGGCTTGTGTGTGTGTGTGTGTGTGTGTTTGTGTGTGTATGTGTGTGTGTGTGACGTAAGGGGTTACACTGCTCTGACAGGCATGAGGTGACTGTTATAGTATGTCTTGAAATGAACTCTAACACAGCACAGGTTTCTATGCAGTGTGAATAGCAGCAGTGATTAGAAATGTTTTCCTTTGGGAAAGTCTTGCTGTACACACACATACATGCACACACACACATGCTTGCACACACACACGAACACACACACACACGCACGCACACACATGCATATACACACACACAGTCGATCTCTCTCACACACACTTACACACACACACACACGCACGCATGCACACATATGCATGCACACACACACACACACACACACACACACACACACACACACACACACTACTATATCTTATGTAGTCATGAGGGTCAACATGGCCAGAAGTCTTGTGTCTGGTTCAAGAACAGAGAGAGACGTGCATGTTGACAAAGTCATAGCTGTCCCGTATAAAGGCTCCAAGCAGGCAGTATGACTCTCCCTTGCTGCCACAGCATGATCCACAGGTCATGTTTAACAATTGGGAGGAGTGGATGAATGCCAACATTTTTCATCACTTTTCCTCTTTCTTATCGTTGGCCATCAGTTGGTTTAAAGTAAAGGCCCCTCCCCCACAGTGTATAGGCTATTTCTGTTTACTTGAGTATGCAACAATTTAACAATCTCTTGTGATTCAGAGGGAGAGTGATGACATCTCACCTCTGATCAAAGCTACTATTACCTCCAATAGAAAGAAACTCTGATGCAATCAGTCCTTTTGGAATGCCTGAGAACAACATGTGACTATGTAGTATTGGGATTTGCATGATTAATGAAGACTTTTTTGAATCTGATGAACTTCGTGTTGCTCATGACAAATTGAGGACAGTCTTCAACAGGTTTTGCCAGCATTTTTTAAAAATATTTTCCTTCTGAATTATTTATTTTCTTTCCCAAATACTGACACTTCCTGGTTGAAAAAAGTGCCAAACAACTGGTGACATTATACACATATACATTTCATAACAGATTACAGATAATGTCAAAGCAGAAACTTTGTATTTCTTTGATCTATTACTCAGAAATTATTGTTTTCTTCTATCAGCTGTCATTGTCTAAAGCTCCCAAATCACTATTTATGGAATAAAAGCAAATTGAAGTGTTGAAGTGAATGACATTAAACATACCACAGTCTCTAAAGACATACAGGTGCTTGGAGAGGTTCAGGTCAAGGTCCAGGTTAGTCTATTGAACAGATCATGGAGTCCATCTCAAGAACATCTCATGTTAGCCTTATCCTCTAGTTTCCAAGCGTTCCGCTCCGTGCGCAAGCCAGGATGTGGGACAAGTCCTGAAAGGTCATTGAAGACACCATTGGCAGCAAAGCACTCTGGGTACATCACCTGCTCTCACTCTACCTTACAGTTCTGATCTCGTTTAGACTACAGAGAACACCTGTTTCTTTCCAGCGAGCAGTACTTTAGCAACACTGTTACACCTGGCTACGACAGCGACCAATTAATGTCTTGTACAGGAGGCCTAAAACGCTAACTTATGTTTTATGGGAAATGCGGCTTGATCCAAAATGTAACCTAATGAACTTTATTGTCTCTAATTGTGGGAGGACAGTGCACATAATTAAGGGTGGAAGCTGCACATATTATACTGTAGAATAAACTGAGCAAAAAATAATTGTGTTTATTTTTGTATAAATCGCCATAAGAATTGACCAGAGCCCAAATGCTCCTGTATGGTGCCATGCCAGTTCCAGTGCTGATGAGCCCATACAGCTGAAGTATAGGTAGATGTATTTCCACCCCGGAAGGTCACTGTCCTTGTTGCTCAACCATTGCTGTGTGTCTCTAACTCATGTGAGAATGCTGTGGCTTTTTCGATGTTCCCTGCTACGGTCCACTAGCCAGGCCGCTTTCAAAACAGACATGATGATAGTGTTCTGTTATGGCTGTTTGTTATTATTTGCTGTTAATGGTTGATGCATTTTAATGGGGACGTGTGTGAAGTGCCAGCATGTGCATTATATTTATATTCAGTGTGAAAATAATAATTTTATTACTATTACTATATTTATGTCAAAGGTATTGACATTTACTCATGTATTAAATGTACAAAAACACTGTTGCTGCTTGGCTTATTGTGGCGTAATATCACACACACAAATGGAAATTCTGTCAGAAATAATCAAGCATAGCCTACCTACAGGTTAATATTCATATATACATATCCTTGGATATATTATAAAATAAATGTAATTATTTTAATGTGTTTTTATGTCTGCTTACCCCTATAGCAGGTGTGTAAGACTTATTTACACATTGCCTTTAAAGTGTTTAATTGAAAACATTTACACATGATGCCAATACATGCTATTTTATCTTGAATTTGACTATTGACTTTTGATTGTGACAATGCATCTATGGGCTTCTTGACTTATCAGTGGGAAAACATACTTTAGGCCTTACTTGCAGACAGAATCTATTTTATCCACTGGGCTATTAACATCACACACTACAGTATTTGTGGTTTTACAACAGGGCGAAGGGCAGGCAAGGTGTGTGATCCTCAGACAAAACTAACATAAGAAACATAGACGAAAGCGGCTTATAGGTGATAAGAAAGTGGATCGATTGTGTTTCTTTATCTATGTAATGACACCCACAGCACCATGCCTCTCCAGGCAGAGTAGCCTAAAACCTTCCAAAAACATTCAAAACATTTCTTGCAGGCAGACTAATAGGATATAATTTACTATTTAAAAGGGAAGGTTTCAGCCTATTAGGCTTCTAATGATCAACCAAATTGATACTACACTGATGGTAAAATGTGTTCACTGTTGTAGGCTTATTTGAACATTAACAATTTGCATGGATGGACATACTCAAATTATAAAGGAAGGTAATTTTGTAGGCTATGGGTAGACAACTGTGTCTGAGCCATTTCACATTCTTTTAAAAATCTGTCTCTACATTATTTTACGGTAATTTTGCCTTTGTCTGCCTTTACAACTTTAAACAAAAATGTATGTCTACAAATGCAGACCTATGTTAGCATATAACAATTCGGTCTCGCATAAAATTACAACAACAATAATAAGAATAATAATAATAATAATAATACAATTAAAATAATAATAATAATAATAGAAGAAGAAGAAGAAGAAGAAGAAGAAGAAGAAGAATAGAAGAAGAAGAAGAATATATGCTATGACAAACTGACAAAGTGACAGTTAGGAAAAATATCAAGTGTTTCTCGGTCTTGAATGTCTTTTATGGCACACAACATAGTCCAAAGTCCATCAAAGTTCTGCTGATAAGAGCAGCCAATAAAAGCAACAGTACAGCAGTGTAAACACATGGCTGCCTCAGTCAAAAAAGGGTCGTCTATTCTGCCATTTGCATAAAGGCCCCATCAGCCGGCCCACTAATTACCATGTTTTATATTCCTTCTCCGCCAAAGCATCATGGCAAATGAGCTCTGCCACGGCCCCCAACAGGGAAGAAACTTCTCCGAGCAGGTGCATGAGCAGGAAACCGATAAACACTGGACCCTCTAAGAGAAGACGAGGACTTTTTTAAGTTTAACCCTCTATTTCCCCTTCCCTTTATTTAAGCTTTTTGATGTTCTCTAAAATGGTATCCAAGCTGACTTCCCTGCAGCAGGAACTTCTCAGCGCCTTGTTGGATTCAGGAGTTACCAAAGATGTTCTGATCCAAGCACTGGACGACATAGAGCCCACTATGCCAAACTTTGGAGTCAAGTTAGAGAACTTGCAAATGTCACCGCCGAGTAGCAAAATGAACGGGAGCGATTCGGATTCCAAACCGGTGTTTCACACGTTGACCAACGGACACAGCAAAGCCAAACTGTCCGGGGACGAGGGCTCGGAGGACGGGGACGATTTTGACACCCCGCCGATCCTCAAAGAGCTCCAGTCCCTCAACACGGAGGAGGCTGCCGAGCAGAGGGCTGAAGTGGACCGCATGTTGGCGTGAGTAGACTTATCCCGTCAAAGTGGTTCATTATTTTCAGAAACTTGTAGACTGACTCGTTCAATGTGTGACGGACTATCGCCTATCAGATATATTTTCTAGTTGAAAAAATAGGCTACCTTACATTATGTTTACAGTTTTTAAAATGCCCCGCCAGTGCGTGACTTTGGTTACTAATTATCTAGCCTATATGGATTATTTCTTCCCGAAAAAAAAATAAATTAAATAAATTTAAAAATACTAACAAAAATACATGTATTCATGTAGTCATGATTTTAGACTACTATTAAGTAGCGTCCACCTTTCTCAGGAAGAATTATAGATAATATATCAGCACACTTGGGTTTTTGCTGTTTAGTCAACATTACATTTAAAATATTATTTGAAAATTAACTGCTATAATAAATTATCTTAACCGACATAGGTATTTTATTAGCGACATAGGCTAATATAGGCTAGGTAATGTCTACAATAAAATAGGCTATACTCATAATATTCATGCGTTCAATAAGCCTAATTGTAAATTAGGAATGATAGGCTATATTTAGAGCAACCGTTCATTTATTTTCTTCTTATGCATTGAGCCTATCCTAGAAAAATAAACAGTTCCAAATATAGCCTACTGATCTGCATGTTTACAAATAGGCCTAGCCAACCTATAACATTCTCTGTATATGTTTTGGGTTACAGCAAAAAGACCGGAAGACTATCAAAACTAACCCACGTGTAGTTAAGTTATTATTAATTTTATTCTATAAATCATCAACTGAAAGATACACAGTGGCGTGTGATTAGAGTGAATGGAGATCTGGTTATTCATTGTCAAAAGTTATAAACCAGCATCTCCCACTTAACCCATGCACAGACTTAGTTGTAGTTTATGCCTCGATGTTCTCCAAACAAACAGACGTGTGTAGATTTGTCATAATTACCGATGTTGTTTTACATATTCTGGGATTAGGGTAAGTAGCCTATCAAAAATATTTTTTTCATCACACTGGATACTGGAGGCAGGATTTCATTTTTTACGGTTGGTAAAATGTGCAATTAATTAGGTCTACCCTATAGCCTAGTTATTATTTAACAAAATTTGCCTTCTAGTTGTGTCTGCGGTTCATTATTTTTATTTGTAAGTATCAAATATTTCTGCCACAAATATGCCATTTAAAATTGTGGATTTAGCCTATCCAAATATCCAAATCGAAAAACATTTTACTTTTAAAATTCGTATTAAGTCTATTTTATTTTTATTATTAGCCTACGATTTAATGCATAATTCAATGTATAGCTATACTAAATATATCCTAGCTCTTCTATTGTTTTCCAATATGCTATCCTAAATAGCTATAGCAATGCGATGAATATGCCTATACATAGGCCTACCCTTGCTTTACAAATTATTCTGCTCATAGACTAGTCTGATATTTGTTTCATTGCAAAATAATCTGAATGTTTTGAGTAACATTTTACTGAAATTGCTCAAGAATAAGGTCGATTATTCGCACTAATCGGGCATAACCTTTGGAATTATTTACAGCCTATTTAACATCAGGCCTATTCATAAATAGCGTGTATAGGCCTACATACTCAAATGTACTAATTCGTGCACTGATTTTCTGCTATTGTTCGGTAATTTGTTGTAATCTTAACCTATTCAAGTCTAATGGATGCGTGTGCGTGTATGCTAAATGTTAATGTATAAGGTCTTGCAAAACGCTGAAGTCGGAGTAGACCTGCATTCAGTTCAGTTCAATGGAGGGCAGGATATCTAAACACGAAAATGTTTCTTATAACTTTTAAATAAATCTCGTGTCTAATTTATTTACACTCAGTGAGGACCCGTGGCGTGCTGCCCGCATGATCAAAGGTTACATGCAACAACACAACATTCCCCAGCGGGAGGTAGTGGACATAACGGGCCTAAACCAGTCTCACCTCTCCCAGCACCTGAACAAGGGGACGCCCATGAAAACGCAGAAGCGAGCAGCACTTTACACCTGGTATGTCAGGAAACAACGGGAAATTCTACGACGTAAGTTAATATTTGTGTTTCTCACAGCCTCAATATGCCTGTTAGGTTGCCATTGTTTGGCATTGGATATAAATATTCGTTTTGATAGGAACTTCCTTCTTTTCCTGCAATCACATTTGACTTTATATGCTATAGGCCTAAAATACAGACATAAAAAGCCTGCTATTGGCCTATGGATAGGTTTAAATGTAGCCTATGGAATATAGTTTAGGCCTACTAATGTAACTATCTGTCATACAGGCTTGCTATATGTATTTAGCCTAATGTAACTCATTCTTTCTCCAATAAATCTGAAAATGAGGGTGATGACAAGCAAGTTGCATCTGTATGGATGTGTGTTGTTTGTTCACTTAAAAACATACTTTTTATAATGTGATGTAACTTAATTAGCTTAAACTGTGAAAAATAGTAAACTGATATGTATTCAATTACTTGAGGGAGTATTTAACATTGTTGAACCACAACAATATTGTAATTTGGATGGATTTAAGTAATCCTAAGTGTTAAAACTGCCTCTCCTTATTTTTCAGAGTTCAACCAGGCAGTGCAAGGGTCTGGCACCAATATGACAGACAAAGGCAATCAGGATCAAGTGTTTTTCTTCCCAGAGTACAACCCCTCTGGTCAAGGCATGGGGAATCCTGGCGATGAGGTTGGCACTGAACCCTCCTGCAAGAAAATGAGACGTAACCGTTTCAAATGGGGGCCTGCATCCCAACAAATCCTCTACCAGGCCTATGAGAGGCAGAAAAACCCTAGCAAGGAAGAGAGAGAAGCTTTGGTGGAGGAATGCAACAGGTAGGTGAATCATAAACGATTTCATTCAACCGCCTTGTTGTTGCTTTGAATATGTGGAACTAAATGTAAATTTCTATCTAAAATGGCACTAGAAGGCAACAGACCTGTCAAGTGAGAAGCATTATTGTTAAGATGACATTTTATGTTTTCTAAATGAAAAATATTCAACTTCAGGTAAAAGCCTTAGTTTTCTTAGCAAAAGTATGAAATACATATTCAGTTTGCTCAACGTATTTATTGAACATAATCTGTTATGTTTTGTTTGTTGTCTTCCAAAGAAACAAACAATCACAGCAGTGTGCTTTCATAAATACAATTTCTCAGATATAATGTCATGTTGAGACTTGTAATTATGTAACTAATGGAGTATCATACCTTATATCCTACCTTCTCCCTGTAGGGCTGAGTGCCTTCAGAGGGGCGTTTCTCCATCCAAAGCGCACGGCCTGGGCTCCAACCTGGTGACGGAGGTACGCGTCTACAACTGGTTCGCCAACCGGCGCAAGGAGGAGGCGTTCAGGCAGAAGCTGGCAATGGACGCCTACAACACGCCCACGCACAGCCTCAACCCCCTGCTGTCACACGGCTCGTCTCCACACCACCCGCAGAGCAGCTCCCCACCAAGTAAGAGGCCCAATAGCATGGCATGCTACGTCGCATGCTGTATGCCGAACGTGGTTAGAGTCACATGTAAATGGAAGGGGGAAGGGGGGTTGGCATTATAATTTACTGGACCTCCAGACAAGAGGAAGTCCATACCAAGCAAAGGAGTGTGTTTTTTTAATATTGTGCTCTCATAGCCTTGTGTAACCATACCCAAAAATCACCTGGTGAATATTATTGTCTGGACACGCTCCACTGGGGAGTGTTCGTTGCCTCCTATGTGCGTAGACCTCTGGTTAATTCTGAGACGATTGGACTAACAGCATTGCTACAACTGTTTGTATCACTTCATCTAGCTCTTCCACCATATAGAAACACACGCTTGACGTCAACGTCAAATGTACCCGCCCTGATTGGTCACCGATCGGTCCTCCTCCAGGGTGGCTGTGCAAACACTAATGTGATCATGGTTGGTTTTCAGGCTATAATTTCAGAGAACATTTAGCTGATAGTCGAGCAGAGCCAGGCTAGTTGACATACATTATGTAAATCGGTCACAAGCGACTGATGTTCAGGCCGGCTTCCTAACCCACATGAGTAGGGGCGGTTGATGAGATCAGCAATCACAGCGATATAGGGACAGAGACAGAGTGATCAGCCAGCTTTGAGTAAGTGGAGATGAGGAGAGTATGCTCATTGTTATTCCAAACCCGAGAACACACCAGGAAACAATTCACATTGTACCTGCAATCTCCACTCCAAAGTCAGGGCGTGGCGAAGACATGTGACACAAAGACACTGCAATCCTGTGACATGTCAGGGTCAGGCCAGGGTCAGAGAGAGAGAGAGAGAGAGAGAGAGAGAGAGAGAGAAAGAGGTAGATCCTCTGAAATGATCTCAACATTTCCCAAACTCATTTGGCTGCTAATAACCCCTTTATAGAGAGTTGCCATAACATTGCAATGCTGTGTTATTTTTGCTCTGACCATTTGACCCCCAACTTGTTTGCGTTTCAGTGTAATTGGCTATTGACGCATTCTACAGTGTATATGACACAAACCCAGAGTTGATAGGTTCCACAGAGCACTATCCTCAGTCCCATCACTCAGACCCCTCTATAAAAGTGAGATTTGAGAGACTCAATAAAGGACCATTGTTGTCCAATGATGTCCGAACACGAGGTCACCTTTGAAGAGAAAACAAACAATTTACCTAGGCCTCCTGGATGGATAAACCGGTCGTGGATTGTCTGTTGACTTTGTAAGTTTTTGTTTTTTTTGTAGTTGAACACCTGACCAGGTGGTGACCTCTGGTTGCTGGTGGGTTGGGCTTGTTGAGGAGGGAAAGGGTCACCGCTAAAATACCCCCCCCCCCTTCCCCCACCCAGAGTTGGCTGCTTACAAGGCGTCCTGCCGACAGCATCAGCTGTTTTCAGTGTCGACCCCTGGCCTGACAATAATATCTCAGCGGGTGGGGGGCTCATCGTGTTGCTAGGCCACGGCCTCTATTATGCATGCTTAATGGACAATTAAAATCCCTAGCTACTACATCTCCCAGGCCTTTGATACGGGGCTGCCCTGGCTTCTCCTCTCTGTCCAGGGTGTCCCATTGTCTGCGGTGTATTGGACTGCAGTGACTGTAACTTAGGTTCATTTATCTCCGCTGGGCCTTGAGAAGGACAGGGCTTCTTCAAGCCTCCACACATACCTTCTTCATGGCCGACCTGGATCAGCAGGAACTTGATGGCTCTTTTCTGGCCAGACAGGACTGATGACCCCTTCCTCCCCTACGGAGAAAGCTAGTAACCCCTCCCCCCCATCTCCCCTACCCTGCTTCAACCATGGCGACACGCACCTACAGCTGAATGAGATAGGTCACAGCTGGGTCACACTGAAGGGGAAATCCTTGTTTTTGGAGTTATGGTGTCTGTTTTCAGGGGCTGCTTGGTCACGACTGGATAGATATGTCCAGTATATCGACAATATGCTGTTATTGTCCAGAGATTTACTGGTAATACACGATTGATACACTGTAATACTGCATTATCCAAAAGTTGTTGCGATACATAAAAAATGCATTCCTGCACAAATGCAGCGAGACATTCCAATATAATTATTCTCTAAGCCTATATGTCAAGATTGTGTGTTGACGTGAGGTGACATACAAATAGGAAAGTCATTCTGCGGTTGTGTTCCTTAGCAAAGAGTCCCACTTAAACCAATGCTGAAGAACTCAGAGGAAGTGCTGTGCATAGGTAGTTTTCCGGCCTTCAGGATACAAAGTAGCAGATTCAGATAGTGTTACGTTGCGTTCCCCTTACCTGAGGCTAGCTTGTAGCAGATGAAGCACAGCCCGATCACAGAAGATACAGCCTAAGTCTGCGTTTTCTGCTGGCATGCATGTGTTGCCCAGTGGGCTACAAAGACAGGGTATGTCCTGTGGGGACCCAGGAGGTCTGTCATATGCATTGGTACTACAATGACCACTGCCTGAGGATGGGAAGGTAGGCTTTGATATTACATGGGTCACATAGGGAGCTAGAGCCTTTTAAAACTGCTGAAGCTACCCCGTCAGTGCTACCGCTCCTCCCCTCGTGAATTCCTCGCCCTCCCCTTGCTTGAAGGAATGTAATATACCAAATAATGCTGTAGTGATTGTAGCAATGAGACGGTGTTCCTTGCAACATGGCAATCCATCATTTAGATCCTTTATTATGGTTGTATGGAAAGCCAATGTGCTGTTCTTACTGCAAAAGCCCTCCTTGCAGACTCTGCCGAGGTTCCCTGTAGCTAGAATTACTGCTGGACACAGAAAAATGAAGCCGGCTTGAATAGCATCCGTCTCCCACTGACACTTTAAGAGGTTCCCCAGCTCCGGGATAAATGCTGTTTATGAGTCTTCTGCCATTGTGTGGCAATGGGGGTCCAATGGAGTCCAATGGAGTGCTTTATTGTTTTGGAGCGGCGTTTACAAGGATTGCTGCAGTGTTGTGGGGTTGCTAGTATGTTGCCGAAGACAATACGAGGTCTCCGGTGTTGTATTGGTCCGAATAAAATGGAGGAAAAGCAATTTCAGGATGAAATACAGCCCAGTGTCTCGATGTCAGACATCTCTTAAACACTAATTATAGTGTCTCGCACAAGACAATTAGGAATACTACTCTGTGACTTGTTAAAACTGAACATTGCAAACAAAATGTACACTTTAGGGGTACGATAGACAGTGGTGTATATGTTTTTAAACACAATTCTATCAACCGTATACATATCATTAGTTAATCATTTTACATTTAAACAAAAACAATTTAAGAAAATAGGTCTATTTCAATATTCTTTTTTTTTTGGTAGAATTTCTTCCAGTATATCGAAGCATTAGAAGTGTTCATTTGTTATGTTTGCCCTGCCAGTCAAGTGTTATTTCACGTACACACTTGTTGGCAAGGACTGGCTCTTGCTGCATACCTGGGTCAGGGACAGAGAGTACTGAGAAGACCTGAGATGTGAGCACAAACAGAACCTGTCCCTTCCCTGTCACACAAGAGTTCCAGGTGTGGGCGGGACCATTCACTGTGTGGGGCTGAGAGCACAGGATAAGAATGTGTTTGACATTGCTTGTAATTGTGTAATGTTTACTCTCTAGTTGGTATCGGAGGGGGCCAACATTGGGCAAACAGGCGTTTGATAGTGAGGGTGGGGTTGGGGTTGGGGCTGGGGCTGAAGTGGGGAAGGGGGGCATTCCTTTGGCCCCCAGGGAGAGACAACAAGGAGTCTAGACAAGTCTAGGTTATGTTTTTGAGGTTTTAATATTAGACTTATTAAACTTATAACAACTTATAACAATCCGATATTATGTTGACTGAAATATTCAGTTTGATTGCTTTATTTAATTGACTAAATGTGTTGTATGTTTACATTGTTACACAACTTATCTATGACACTTGTCAAATCTCAGATCTGAAATCTCATAAAATCACAGACATGACTAACAAGCTAAATTTGACCAAAGTGTCATAAAATAGTGTTTGCACCACTGCTTTGACACACCTTTTAACGTGAGAAATGTGGTTAACTACACAGTATCCCTGGTTTTCACCCCAGGCTTGACTGTGTGAGTTTTGAGAAGGTTTTGAGGGTTTGCTGCAGTGTGTGTGCGTGTACATAGTGGACGGCCTTGGCTGAGCCACACAGATAGCGCCGCTGACGGGGTCAGTGTGCTTGTTTGCTTTGTTCCTCCCTGTCGGAGTCAAAGAGCATGTAAGCCTGCTCTGAAGATGGCTGCCGGTCCTAGCGCTGGTCTCTCTTCCATACGCTGTAGTTGTTTGACACCTCTCTCTCTCTCCCTCCCTATCTCTCCCTATCTCGCTCACCCCTCAGTGCGATATAGCCAGGGACCCGGTGAGGTCAGCTCCTCCACGACCATCAGTCACCACGGCAGCAACGCCATGGCAACCAGCCAGTCCGTTTTACAACAGGTGTCTCCAGGCGGCTTGGACCCCAGCCACAGCCTGCTGTCACCTGAAGCCAAGATGGTGAGTGAACACACCTGGGCCCTCCTGGCTCTCAGATTAGATAAGGCCATGTCTGCCTAGTGCATAAACGTACGAGGCAGGTGCCTGAGCGCTTTACTCCCATGGAGCCAGCGGTGGCAGGCGGCAACAATTAGCACATTGTGCTAGCAGACTCAGGCAGGTCGGCCCCTGACCGCACCAACCAGGCATGTTCACTGCACAGCCGATAAACCTGACAAAGAGACATTCTGCTCGTATTGATTAAATGCCATGCGAAGAGTAACCTCTCGCGCTGTCAGAGATGACGTTAGCGTTGGACCGGGCCCAGTGTTTAGTTGTTTTGTTCTGCTTCAGAGGAGAGAATATGTTTCTGCCCTAAAGTCCAATATTTGACTAGTCGAAACGAGGGCTGTACGAAGACCCTTCGTTTTTGAATATTGATGCATAGGAGTCATGCTATGCAAAATGTGACTCGCGTATAGTAGGAAACCAAATTGTGTTGCCCACACAGGCTAACAGCGTTGACGATAAGTATTGTAAATATTTTGCATGGTCCTCTACGGTAGTTTCTAACTCGGCTCACTTCTCATATGGGTGGAAAGTCAAATTACTGAAGGGAGTGTACGGTAGTATAGGTCAGAGCTTGTTTCTTATCAACAGACGTGTATGTGTGACCAGTCCCTCCTCTCCGGGCAGTTGGAAGCCTAATCACATAAAAATGCATGTTTTATACCATCAGCCACACTGCTTTGCAAACAGAAACGGCTGTTTTGTACATACAAAAACACCAGCGCATGCATGAAGGCAATACAGGCAAATCTTCACTGCAGCTGCTGAATGACAGATGTGTTGTATGTGTTGCATGCTCTTATACTGTAGTTATGCACATGTTGTTTCCACACGTGTGTACCTTGTCCACACAAACGCGCTAGCACGCCCAAGTGTGCACCCAAACACGCACGCACGCACACACACAATCTTTTGTACTGACTTTTTCACATTTACCTTTTATTATCAGCACCAGTGTTTGCCTGTGTGCTGTGTGTGAGTTAACATAGTGTTGAGTCATACAAAAGCTGAACTGAGCAAACCTTTATTTGTGACGTGTTCAGCAGACCTTTGTTTCACTTTTAAATATAATGTGGCTTGTATTATGGCGCACATTCAATACCTTAAAAGGTGTAGTCAGCAGCTAAGTAAGCTAGTACACTTTTCAAATTCAACTAATGTCAGCTCACTGTCCGCTAGCATGCACGCATGAAACAAACGGTGCGTACCACACCGCACAACACAATCCCAGCCTTGGCAATATGTGTCCAGTTTTTTTGGGGGGCACAGCCTTTGAGGCAGCACTCTATGAGACACTGATTTCTATGTTCTTGTTTTGATCGAGTTCAAATATCAACAATCTTTCTCCAGCACCTGTCTTCACCTTTTTAATAATAACGGTGGAGTCATACTGTAAATATGCAGTAGGCCATATACTGTATATATAATCAGATGATGGACAGCTCCAACGGGCAGGGATACAATACGTCAATAAAGTGTTCCTGAATGTTCTCGTGTTGTTTTCCAGATGGCAGGGTCAGGCGGAGGCCTGCCTCCTGTCAGCACGCTGACCAACATCCACAGCTCGCACCACACACACCAGCAGACGCAGAACCTCATTATGCCCCTCTCCGGAGTAATGGCCATTGCACAGAGTAAGTCTCCGCTCACCACACGTCGTGGGCAGTTGGCCAGCAGTACTGGGGATAACCAATACACCAAATGCAGTTATTCAAAGAACCCCCCCC
>JAODTR010000005.1:1164286-1186787 GCA_025399935.1 Amblyopsis rosae | reverse complement strand
GCGGTTGCTTTCCACGGCCTGCGGTTGGGTTAGCAACACCGCGGTATTGCAATATTGCGGTTATCGCGACAGCCCTACCTCAAACCCCAAAAGAGTTTGCTGCAAAAAATACCGCTGTGACCTCAGATTGGTTGTATGTACATGTGAATTAATATAATATACTTAAATTACCATTAACATCCTCAAAAAGTCATAATGGGCAATATTATGCTGAAATCTGTGGACCTACCCATTGACTGGAACACTGGGTTGCTTTACTCTGCATAAAGGGTTCAGAGTTTATTTCAGACAGAACTCAATGAGTGTTTCTTAAAGGCTATAATCTTCAATTTCTTAGTTTATATTAAGTGTTTTGCTGCTTTGTCACTTATTCAGGTAACACTAGTAACACTTCTATCCTACACCCCTTTGAAAGCTAGAGATACACAGATGGATCGTAAGCATATCGGAATCGGATGATTTTCACTCAAAATACGAGATCGGAGGTAGTTCGATTTTCCTTTCTAATGGCCGATATGGAAAACCGATCTTTGTTGTCAATTTGATTGAAAACATCACAATTTTAATATTATATTTGCTTAAGTTTGCCGGGGGCGGGATAGAAATACATTGCTTTCTTTAAATTAATGTAATGAGGGGACCGTTTAACCTATCCAAAATCTGTAAAAACTGACACATATTTGACAAACCTTCAGGTTTTTGACCGTCCTTGTCTTTCCAAGATGGCGGCACTCATTCGTCGGCAAATTTAAGGAAATATAAGGTTAAGCTTGTTCTTTTATCAACATCACTTTATTATACACCCGTCTAAATAAATATAATTGTAAAAAATATGCCGTTTACACCTGCTAGATTCTGGAATATACACAAATACATCGCATTCTCCTGAGTTCGGTGATCTATGCATGAGTCAGTCAGACTCAGACCAAGAGTCATGTGACAAAAATAACCCACATTGCCTGTTTTAATTCAATCAAGCATTAGAGGACAGAATGTGAGCAAATTATAGTTTGTAGAGCTTGTCAACATGTTCATATTTCAATATTTATATACTTTTCTCGATATTGCTAAAACTTTTGGGCACTTAGAACTATGTTGTATAGACTAGTATAGAATATTTTTGTAACAAATGCAAATTCATATTTTCTGATTCATGACTGACACAAAACTCATTTTTGAGCACAGAAATCCATTAGCCACGATTGTGCTGTTTACATATACTGTGGGTGGAGTGAAAAATGCGCTCACAGTGAGTAAACGTGACAGAAGCAACAAATGATCTTACATTTATAAAAAATATATGTAAACTGAAAATCGGTAGCAGCCAAAAAAATCCAGATGGGTGCATCACTATAAAAAGCCTTTCCATGAGCAATTTTTGTGCTGCAACACCTAACATAAACTGATAATGTAAAGTGTGCAATTTCTATTCCGTTATGAAAACACTGGTGTATAACACTGGTGTTATAGAGGAACACCAGTGCATGACACCACCTGCGCATGTTAGTAGACTTGCTGACCCAGGAAGGGAAGTGTCTAATCAGGCTGTCACTTGCTGTATGCATTACCATTGTCCTGTACAAGTCTGAGGAGTGTTTTCTGTCCTGCCACAGACACAGATGGGGGAGAAGAGCCGCGACGATGCCCTGGAGGCCATCAAAGGCAACCTGGACGGATTCAGCAGAGACGCCAAAATGCACCCCACACCCACCTCCCAGTCTAAGAAGCCAGGTGCGTGCATCGCCTCTAGCTTGGCTCTCGCTCTCCTGTTTTCTGCCCCCCGCCCCCCTAGTGCCAATCTGACAGGAGTCCATGTATGCACCTCCACGGCCCTGGCCAAGTTGAGGAATTGAAACTTGATTGTCATTCAGCACTGAAGGAGACACAAATAATTTTCTTTCATCATTCATTATTATATTTCACCATTCTTTTGCTTTGTTGTTTTTTTTCAGGAGAGCTTTTTAAAATTCCTAATGTTATTTTTTACTTTACAGCATCTGCTTGTGAAAGCCTGTCACTCTCTACTTTTTAGATATAGATTTTCCTCGTCTACCCATTCCTGTACAGTTTATAAAAATGCTCTATAAAATAGCTCTACAGTTTCCAGATTATCCTGTATTCACAATATGATTTTCTAAGCAAAATATATTTTATATGTTTTTGTTCGATTTGAATCAAAGCTAAATAATCTTTAAATATATAAATAAAGCTTAAATATTTCCTATAATGTTTTTATTTTGATCACCATCATCACACTGCAGTTGTGAATCTTCTACCCTACTTTTCTCATAGTTCACCTCCCATAGTTTTTCTGTGTGTGTGTTGTGCTGTCCTCATTGTCTCTCCATTTTTGCAGAGTCATCGCCATCACACTGCTCTGTCACCCCCCATCACTCCCTCCCCCCCGCTTTCTCCGAGGACGATGACGAGTTTAGTGACTTTATTCAGGGCACCGTAGACGCCTCCTCTTCCTTCCCCGCCTTCTCCTCGCCCCACCACCTCCCCGCCTACACCCAGCCCCAGCCCCCCCTCCCTCAGACTCCCCCCTCCTCCGTTTCCCTTCCCACTGCCTCTCAACACTCTGCTGTCAGCTCCAGCTCTCAAGCTACGTTTCAAGGTAACTCCTGGTTTTTGCTTACATGTATTTAGTTTTTAATCTCGCCTCACCACGCACCCCCCTTCCCCACCCACAATGGCCTACGTAGTGTAGCGGTAACACCGTTGCCATGACGCTGACGGGGCTCTGACGTGCCGTGTACAGTAATTATGATTCCAGTATGGCTAGCTTGTTGGTTGTATTGTTGCTGCACCATTGGACACATTAGCTCAACACTTACTGGTGCGACGCTGAGAAGTGTGACGCCATACACGGCCATTATAGGGCAGGGAGTTCGCAGGAGGCCCCCTTATCTAGTCACACAAGCAGCAACAGAGGTGAATGCCCCAGGGTAAACCCAACAGGCCTGTTCAGTCAGATGGAGCTGTTAGACTAAACGTTAAACTTCATGACTGACAGTCAGGCCCGCAAGTTGAGCCACAAACTCGATTGGGTTAGTGAGTGGGTGTGGCTTTGGGCAGAAGTAACAAAAGTTTCTTACTGCAAACGATGAATGAAAGTATAAAAAATGGCATGCTGTAAACGATAAATGGAAGTAACAAATATTGTTAATTGTAATCAATAAAGTGGAAGTAACAAAATTGTAGATATAAAATGATCAAATCACTTGATTATTTCAGTTATTTTTCAATTCGCATGAATTTATACATTCAAAAATGTAACATTTTATCAGTACATTTTTGCTACTTCCACCCCTCATTTTATACACCAGTCTTCCATTGATTCTGTTAAGGCAATTAAATGTACTTTACGAACAGGCGGCATGTCACTGTTTGAACTTGTAGGATCCTGTCTGTGTGTGTACGTGCACATACATTAGTGTGTGCGTGCGTGCAGGGTCCAGCTGGTAATTTCCTGGCTGTGTAGCTGTTATCTTGACAGACCTGTGGCCTATGGGCTATAGCTGACAGATCTACCCTTACTTACACCTGCTAGGAAGCCTCACCCCCCCCCCCCCCCTCTTCCGTCAAATGTCAGGCCTGATCCTCTGAGGTGCGTCGTGACCCAGTTGTTTAACATCTGGAATGAGCAGATTAGATATAGGCCAGGGCGACTGCTCTTTGATGTCTCACTGCCGTCATCGGGGGATTTGTCATGCGACTAAAACGGGGTTTTGCCAGTGGAAATAAATAGCGACTGCACAAGAATTTTTATATTATTAATTAGTAACACTGTTATAACACTAACACCAATCTTGAATGCATAATATTGAATTACTGTATATAACCAATGTAATAAATAGTATAAAACAACATCTGCATTGCTATATCCAGAAGCTTTGTTACTCCCCTAGGTCCGTCCCTGGAAGAAAAGCTATTCTCCTCATGCGACCTAATGGCTGATAAGAGGGCCCAGGTTAGCTTTAAGTCCCAGCCAGCTTTGGCAGACATGGCTCCCAGAGCTAAGGTTTCAGCCCAGTTTCAGCCCAGCGCCAAGGCACGCAACTGGGCTGCAGCCTCCGCAGAGCTGAGTTGCTCTTTCACGCCGCCCGAGTCCCCAGCGACAGCGCCCGCCGCTGGCTCATACTCTGGTCCCAGTAGCGGTGAGAGAAGAGCCTGTTTGTTAGTCTGCACAGCTCTCTCGCCTTCTCGCTTTGCCCTGGTGGAAGCACACAGTCCTGCTAAAGCCACCTGAACATACATGCTCTCCCTGAAGTCTTTGGGTACAAATGTGGTTGCACCAGATTGATTTGTAAATCAGAGTGCATGATGTGTTACTAACATTTCTCTTCCGGAATGGTGGTTAATTCTGCAGAGCAATTCTCCTTGCTCTCCTGTTTCAGGGCTTAGCCTCTGCTCTGTTCAAGCTGTGTTCAACCTGCTGTCATTGCAGGCCAAATCTTCCTAAAAGGCTTTCCGGCATCGGCCCTCGCCGCTCAGTGGAAACCCTCTCCCTCTGTGGTGACACCTGCTGACTCAATAAGCTGCTGTTTGCTCCTTCGTGCTTTGAGAAGCCAGGGCTTGTCTGCTGACTGCTTGGGTTTTCCAGGGATGCGTGCGGACAGGCCTATGGGACATGCTGGCCCTGCATGCCACTCAGCTATGCTTCTTCTGCACTCTCTCCACTTTCACTTCATGTATTCAAGTCTTTGTGGAGCTCTGCACATTGAAAAGCAATGTTGAAGTGTTGTTAGACCCCTCAACTCCAGGTTCCTCTTGACATCAATACAAATCCACACATTTAATTCAGCTGTAATCATTATATTGTGCAGAAAGCGTTCTACTACGTGTGTAACCCCAGTTCTCAGAGTAGCATGAGATAGGTGGCACCCCACCACAGTTTAATACTGGTTCTGGTATTTCCCAATATGTGACAAGAACAATTATTTGAATCAGGAAAATGTGGGTTTATATTGAGGTTGGCATGGAATCCAGGTGAATCCAGAAATAGAGATGAGGGTACATCAAGCGGAGCCTGTCTAATGGGAGGATTATGTATAAGTAGCTCTTTGAGTAAATAGCTGTCATATGTAGTGTTGGTGGCCCAAGGAAAGCCATAGCTAAGCCCTCTTTTTTCCCCTTCCAAAAATCTGCATGAACATACTTCATATCTAATACTACTTTATATTCACCAATATGACAATTATGTTCGGTGTTGTTTATTCATTGTTAGTGCATTTCTTTTTATTTTTTTTATAAAAGTAAATTCAGCTGCTGAATTCTTTTATCCGAGGATCTGAGCACATAATTGGTTCCGCACAGGTTAATCTGCCTTGGACCAAGGCTGTGCAGTGACTAAAGGTAAACCTGTGCGTGTCCTTCTGTTTGTGACAGCCGGCGTGTATCCTCAGCAGGAGCACATCCAGCCCATGGTGCCAGGTTGGCTATACAATGACAGCCTTATCCCAGGTACAGTAAACCACTGGACCAGCCCCTGGAGTACTACACACACCTCCCACCATCTGCATCTCCCTGCCACCTACCCAGAAATGTTATTGTCTCTGGTTTACACCCACTTCTGATCACACCTACCATTCTGTCTCAGTGGGATGTGAATTGTGATTTTCTCGTGTTTGACCAAGATGGAGGTAGGCTTCTGAGTTGTAAACGGACTGGGTGGCACGCGGAACGCTCAATTTAAGACTATTTTTCAATGCACGCAAAAGCTGCATTGTTTATGTTCAGTACCTCCAAAATGGCCGACTTCCAGATTATCCACGCTCCCAGATAAATGGTGGTGCCCACGGATATGCATCACTACCTACCTCACTGTAGTGTGTCCTCATAATCCGGCAGTGGCTTGAGAACTTAGTGAAAACAAACAGTTGGCAAAACCCAGCAATCGTATGTACGTATAAGTATGTATTATACGTAAGACATAAGTAAATGTCAAACAGTGATCTTGACAGCTGTCTTTGCCCAATTGCCTTGTAAAACACTTATACATTATTCACTGACCAGATGTATGTAAATATGTCAGGATAATTCTTCTCTTACTGCACTACAGCTGAATAATGCTATGATTAGTATGAATACTCATACTACCAATTACAATGTTTAGTATATGCTTATTTGCATAATAACATTGAATTCCGTTTTTGTTTTTTGTGCCTCTCTAGAAATGTTCAAAAAGGTTCTGGAGTTCACCATGACCCCTGCGGGCATCGACACAGCCAAGCTCTACCCTATCCTCATGTCCTCAGGCCTTCCCAGAGAAGCGCTGGGGCAGATCTGGGCTGCAGCCAACCGCACCACGCCAGGCATGCTGACCAAGGAGGAGCTGTACACGGTGCTGGCACTCATTGGCGTCGCTCAGGTACTACAGGGCGGTGACTCTAATGCTGTAGTGGTAGCAGAAAGTACAGTCATAAATAGAATGGGCGCTAGATGTCATGCTAGAGCACCTGCATCTCAGACCAAAACATATTCTTTGTGAGCTTTGTGAACACACACACTGATTACATCACCGAGAAGAAGTGTGTTCTCTGCTAACGATGCAATTATTACACTCTTTATTTACATGGAAAGTAGTTGTTTGCTGTTATATTAAAGTGTAACTGCACCATAAAATTAGTTTTTTGTGCTGTAAGCTAAGTAATAAGCCACATCAATGCTGGTGTTAATATTGATAACAACAAAAAACTAATTATAAAAAAAAAACTGCATTTTATGGGCTGAAAACAGATCTACATGTCACCAGTACCTGGCTGGTTTTCAGCGTTACACTCAGTACGATCATACGTAAACAAATTAAAATGTTAATGTTAATGGGGGTCTCCCTCTCAGCCCCTCACTTCCCTCACTGAGGTCCTAGGTGCATTTTTGAAAGTTGTGTACCGTAGTGGTCGGAGTTAGGCGGGGGGGGAGGGATACTTGAATTGAGTGCAGTTCAGTGTGGCCAGAAGTGTGTGTTAAAATTAGATGGGCTGCCTGGGAGCAGCGAGAGAGTGGCGCTCTGTAGTGTGGTAAGTACAGCTTAATATGAGCTTGAGCACCTTCAGTTTGACGTCAGTCCGCTTATCTCCCTCAGCCTGTGCCCAGAAGCCCTGGGAGGGAGCAAATCTGTAGGCGGCTCACGATATGCCGGCGGCAGCCACAGCTTTACTGCCTGCGGAAATAAGGCGGCTTTTGTCATGGAAATATGGAGTTGTGATACACAACCTCGGCACTCTGAGGGAGATGAAAAAATATCTTATCTGCCAGTTGCATGTTTTAAAATGGAACGTTATGTCATCTTAGAGAGGACTGAATATATCATTTGATTAGGTAAAAAGGATCACGATATACAGTATATCTTCACAGATTTATGTTGTGATTCGCTTTAGCGTAGGAATTAACAGAGGTGGCATTATGACAGAGATGAATATTGTGTTAGCCTTGTTTACAGCCGCCATGTCTAAACCGGTTTCCTCTGTCCCAGAGCGGCCTCCCGGCCATGAATGTGGAGATCCTCAGTCAGTTTCCCTCCCCGCCGGTGCCCAACCTTCCAGCCTTGGCCGTCGCCATGGCGCCCGTCATGCCCCAACACCAACAGCCTATGATGAGCCAGCCGCCCGTCTCCATGGCCATGCCCTCCCCAGCACCCCCCACCGTTGGCATGACAGCCGCAGCCCCCGCACAGCCACTCCCAAACACCTCCTTCATCACAAACTTCCCGCCCGTGATGGTAAGACAGCCTTTAAAGTAAATGTATACGATTTGAAACATATATAAACACGGAACACATGAATTGCAGCACACACACACAATGGGTGCAATGTCATTCCAGGAGTCCATTACTCTACTATATCGTTACATAGAACATAGATGTTTGCTGGTGTATTGTTTAAAATATCATATATAGGACCTTTAAGGCCAACGCCCACTGGCAGAGACGTTCAGTGACTTGATGTGGAATCGTGTCAATGGATGCTAAACTCACAAATGAGTGTTCTAAGTAGGTATGGCACCGATTATGTTTTACAGAGTCAAGAAAGCAATGCTCAAGCCTGATAGTTTCTTACACAAAACATGATTTCCAGTCTCTTCCTCAGTCACAGTGAGGAATACAACTTAATATAACTCTATATAATTGGATCGGTACCCGGTATTGGTCAAAACGGCAGTTATCGGGACTGAAAAATTTGGATCGTGTCATCCCTAGTTCTAAGAATATACATATTTCCAATGAATCTCTTGGTTACACCACATTTGTTAATGGGAAACAACTTTGCATCTATACATTGTAGTTATAAAGATCCCTAATTCTTAAGTACATCTTTTGAGTATACAGAAATTCTATATACTGTAGAATCTGTAGGCAGAGACATAAGATATTGATATCTGAAGCGTCCTGGTTTCGGGTTGAAGTAAGCATATAGTCCAAGTAGCATTGCTCAATCGTGTCCGTGTGGAGAGCAAAACATGCGGAACACATTGGCCGAGATACACTCTTGGAAAAAATGGACTGACAACGATTAAGCGTTCATAAGTGTATATAATTAACACAACTTTGATGAACATCGCTCGTATCAACAGAGCCGAAGTACTACGCATTGCTTCACAATGTATTTCTCTGTGTGAGGCAGCACCGCGGAGCAATACTCTTTTGATTTGAGCTCAAAGTTCTCAAGAATGACTGACCCCACCTTCAGGCCTGTTGGTTCTGAGATTGTCCACTGTGCTACTGCTGCCCTGATGTTACCTGGGAAACCAGGGGGTTCTGTGATAGTGTACCTGGGCCTAAAGGGGATCTGTGCTATTTGGGCCTAATGATGTTCTGTGTTATCAGGGGACCAAAGTGGATGATGACGACTTCCAGGACTTCCAGGAGGCTCCCAAGCCAGGAGTAGGAGACCGGGCCTTTACAGACTTCCAGGGCGAGTCGGGGGGGACATTCCCCACCATTGGTGCTCCACAGCAGCACCAGAACAGGTACAGGCCAGGCAGACTACAGTGTTCAGCCTCTATCCATCTGCAGCACTATACGTCACATAAAGAACTCTGTGCTGAACGTCTGATGCATAGTACAGGTGTAAGCTGAACAACACTTTCAGGGAGTGGGGAAGAAGCTTTCTATTGGTAATTAGCATTGCCACTCACAACTAAGTCTGTAAATGTAATTCTGCCGCGACACCAGTGCAGTGCTTTATTGACTCATTTCAGACTATTTATTTATTTTAAGCAGTAAGCATATCTTACTTATTTAACAGATTTACAAGACCTGCAAACAGCCAGATATGTTGACAATGCATTCCTCAGTGTTTGTTTAACATCTGACTCAGTAATTGATTTATGTAGTTGGTCATCGCGCAGGGTTAGGGCCTAACATTTTGTGTTCTTTGTTATTTTTAAGTGTGACAATCATTCTGCATAATGCATATGTTTAGGTGATCTGTAACCATAAAATCACACCTTCTCTTTATACCTTGTTATGGCCTTTACATCACAATGACTTCAGCAGCTCTTAAAGACATTATTTCAGTTGACAGCAGATTAGCTTCTTTTTCATGTTACTGTTCAAGCATGTGTAGCATCTGTTTTTTCCCAGTGAGAGGGAACTGCAGTTATCGTTGTGGCAACACAGAGATTACAAAAATTTCACCATCTGAAAGTATTTTTGCAGTCTCTTCATATGTACATTTATAGAATAACATATCAGTTATTTGAACATTATATCTAACATTCCAGAGGTTTAAGAACTTGCCGATTCAAAAAGGAAAACTCAAAAGCAGATATTCAGATGTCAGATATGGCATGCTTTTCAATGCCCAAAATAACTGCTTTGAAGGTGTTGGTGTTTGTTGGAAAGCGAGATGGTTAAATTTCAGTTTTAGATTCTTGTGTAATCTTTTAACCCATTTCTTTGAGTATAAAACTCTGGGTCAAAATGAAAGGTGGTCCTGTGAGCTTCCCCCTTCTGGTATTAGAAAACATAGGAGAAACTGATTTCCCCCCCTCCCCCCCATCATAATGAATGTATACTGAAGGCCAATTTATTTATAAAAAATGTTGTTGACAAATGTGCATTCATTCAATTTGATTTAACTGTGATTGATTGAATGTGTCTGTTGATTTCTTTGAGCTCTGTTTTATTTATAAAGCACTGATACACTTCCACATTTGGGCTGGTTGTCAGAGCTTTGGGACTTTTAGTTAGTGAACCGTCACAGGTGTAACACTGAAAAAGCTCCCCCGTGGCTCAGTCAAAGTCAAAGATTAATTCTAAGGGTATTAACAGAGAGGAGGTGGCGAGCATGTACTACTGATATTTCTGCCCTCCCCCAAACTGAATCCCCAATTGCTTTATGTCCCTCTGCAGCACACCTGCTATGCTGACTCCAGTGGGTCCAGGGTCTTCGGCCACCATCTCATCCTCGGACAAATATGCTGTCTTCAAGCAGCTCTCAGTGGAGCAACCTCCTGAGACCACCGCCCCTGCTTCAGGTAGCCATAAAGACCCCGGCACTCTTAGTATGTTATCAGATGTGATTTTTCTCCTGATTAATCAGGAAATCTGGAATTTTTTCCAACTTCAAAGAAGTGACCCACGTGAATTGTGTACATCTAAAGTTTCTTTATTTGCTCTTGGGTTCTATCAGATTTTCTATATTGCCATTATTAAATCGAGTTGGTTTGCAAAGACTGCATTTTAAACATTTAGCCTAAACGTTAAGCCTTAGTGTAGCTTTCTGAATGTACTGTCAATTGCCTATGAGATATGACTTTTGATGAGAACCTTGAGGCTCAAGTTTCATTTCAGTAGGTATATTGGATAAGCCTTTTGTATGAAATAGTTTGATCTCAGAAACGGACCTAGACCTCTGTTGAAAACGTAAAAAACATGCCTTGATTTACATGAGACCTATAGTAGATTCAGCACAAGGCCCATATAAAGATAATTTGTAGCCATTTCATTTAACATCTTTGCATTAGCATACAATGTTGAATTGTACTATTTTGTTCACTATTTGTTTTTGACAGATTCGGGGGACAAGTACAGTGTCTTCAGACATCTTGAGCAACCAACTGATAAAAAGCCAGTCGGTAAGGAACCGTGTTTTTTATGCTTCATATTCTGAATGTTGAAACAATCACAGTTCAACTCCCTGTATCAGTATCTTTCATCTCCTCAGCCTCTTGCTAAATGACAGAGAATACAATGTGGGCTCTGAGACGGTACCTGCTAAACCATCCATGGCTAGAGGAGAATAAATACTTTAAACAGCAATGTCATCTTGATGGAAATGTGTTATTCCAGATCATTGATGTTGAGGAACATTCATATATGCTCATTTAATGGCTGTCCATTACAATCCAAATCAATACTGTATGACAAGATTCCCGTCTTGAAAAGCAAATGTTTGTGTGGTCTGACTGCACGCGTTCTACATCTAGTCGTGTCTCTTCCAGTAGAACAGTTTGCGATGGGGGCTGCCCTTGCATCTCCAGTAAGTCCCGATTTGCAGTGACCTTTCTGTATGTTTTGCTAGGCTCCATCTCTTTAATGAGCCCATTAGTTTTCTCTCTTTCCACCATGCAGCAGCAGTGTGGACAAAATCCTGTTTTAGGTCATGCATTTCTTTTTAAACTAAACTGCAATTAGCATCCACTGCAACTTAAAGGGATATTGCATTTGTAAGCTCAAGTTACTTCAGTTTGATAAATCAGTCTTGTTAATCACTACAGCTACCTTGAATAACTTGAATTCATAGTACCAGGAGAGCTTGCAATCAGTTTGGTAGACATGTTGGTAAGTATATTATTAAGAAACAATGGACCAGAAGCTACAGTATAGGGTGAAGAGTTTAACACAAGTTCAACATCCCTTTTTAATGCCAATTCCCAGTGTGGTTTTCACTAGGCCTTGTTATATCATGTTTCAAGAAAAGACTAAATGTCTGCTGCGGCTTGAAATGGAAAGCATTATTCCTGACTGTGTGGAGTGATTTGATTTGTTCTGCCTTGTTTCATTCTATTGACTGTTCTTTCTATAACTATCCTGAAACACAAACTGCACAGGGAACAGAATCCTGTTCCCTGATTGTCCGAATGTTTTTGTTCCTCCAAGAGGAAATGGATTCTGAGACTGAGCAGAGAGCAAATCACATATCAGGATGGATGCTGCTGATGTGTGGCTAAATCATCTTCTGTCCTAGATTGGGACTTAAAGCTGTGTGTTGTGCTAGGAATGTGCCTGTTGACCAGTGGTTATCAAACTCAGTCGGTGACTTTTGGCCTATGACCTCTAGAAATAAGTGGATTATTGCCTTGCTGTCCCCATTAAACAAAACACTTATTTTCTGCTGTTATTTATTAAATTATTAGGAACCATAAATGGCACTGAGAAAAGTATGCACATTTTATTAAAGATAATCGAATAAGACTAGAAAAAGTACATACTGTGGTGCTCTTGGGAGTCACGACTCAATTTGTGAACCATTGCTGCTGTAGCTTTCTCCGTGCAGTGGTGCGCGTCACTCTTTGGAGCTTGGATCACACTGGACGGTCTTGTCCAACACTAGAGTGTTTCTAACCCAGCTATCTCTTCATTGTAGGGATCATTGGCTAGGCCTTTTTAAACACGGGTCTGTCTTTTTAAATGCCCTCCAACTGTCCTGTCTGGTTCACAGGGGAAGGATTTGCAGATTTCAAGTCTGTCAGCGCTGACGATGGCTTCACAGACTTTAAAACCGCCGACAGCATCTCTCCACTAGACCCCTCAGACCAGGCCAAGACGTTTCAGCCCACCTTCCCCCC
Source organism: Amblyopsis rosae (assembly GCA_025399935.1). Classification (NCBI taxonomy): domain Eukaryota; kingdom Metazoa; phylum Chordata; class Actinopteri; order Percopsiformes; family Amblyopsidae; genus Amblyopsis; species Amblyopsis rosae. The sequence continues at coordinate 1,173,992 of JAODTR010000005.1, read as the reverse complement.
TGCCTTCCCTAGCTCCCAGTCTCTTCAGCATCTATCATCGCAGCAGCAGCAGCAGCAGCATCAGCATCATCATCAGCCTACAGGCACTCTCTCTCAGCCTAACAACCCTCTCAACATGGCCGACCTGGACATTTTCTCCTCTGTGGCCCCCTCCGCTACCCTCCCCGCCGACACTGTGCCCGTGCCGCCCTCTCTAGTGCTTCCACCAGGGGGCGCCACCAGGCCTCCCAGGGGCGGCGGGGCCGATGACTTTGGCGACTTTGCCCTTTTTGGCTCCGCCTCCTCCTCCTCCGCGGTTGCCCAAGGCCCCTCAGCGGCGCCCCCTCAGGACGACTTTGCAGACTTTCTGGCCTTCGGCAGCGCTGGGGGCAAGGCCAGGGGCGAGGGGGAGCAGGGGAATGAGTCGTCGACGTCAGCAGCGAGGGCACCGCATGCCCAGAAGTGCTCCGACAAGTACGACGTCTTCAAGCAGCTCTCCCTGGAGGGGACGCTCTCCGCCTCCTACGACGGCGACCCCGACGACTTCGCCGACTTCCAGTCGTCCAAGCTGTGCACGGCGCTGGGCGCGTCGGAGAAGACCCTGGTGGACAAGGTGTGCCCCTTCAAGCAGGCCAAGGAGGACTCTGCCTCGGTCAAGTCCCTGGACCTCCCGTCCATCGGGGGCAGCAGCGCGGGCAGGGAGGACTCCGAGGACGCCCTGTCGGTGCAGCTGGACATGAAGCTGACGGACGTGGGCGGCGACCTGAAGCACGTGATGTCGGACAGCTCTCTGGACCTGCCGGGGCTGTCGGCCCACCAGCCCCATGCCGCAGGTGAGGAACTAGTGCGTTTGCTCTGGTGAAGGCCTCCCACGCGCGCTTGCACACACACACACACACACACACACACACTGCTAGTTCTAAGGTCAGTGCCCTCAGCCCCTGGTGCCCATTAAGTGAAGGGTCGAGGGGCAGATTCCAAGCTAATTACGCTGGGACACTTTCAACACCGCGATGGCCCATTATAACACGTTAAATTGGAACCATCATTTCACTTTCATTCCACATTCCATTACTCATCGCATATCTCTTATTGCTTCCACCCATTCGTGTCTTTATTCTTTCTTTTCTTTTGTTATTACATTCTCTGCTTCCTTCCTTTCCTCCGTACCGCTCTTCACTTAAAGCAGCTGCCAGGAGTTTCCTGCTGCATTTTCTAATCGGCCTGTGTGTTTGTGATGCATCTGTTTATCTGAAGAAAACGAGACTATTGGCAATAAAGCTGGCCATTTTATAAAAAAGATCCAAATGCTTGCCATCGGGTTGCATCTGCTGCAAGATCGGACAAATTGATTTACAAAATAAAGACCAAAACGTTTACACACGATAAGTAGCCCTACATCAAGGCAATGTGACTTCTGGGAAATGAATTCTACACGGTTAACATCTTCAAAAGCTCCTCCTAGCAGCTTTTAATAGCAAAAATTCTGTATAAGGAATGCACCAATTGTGAAATTAGTTTTGAAATAATGAACAATTTGGCAACTGTTGTGCTCTAACGCTCTACCAGTTGTGTATAGCTAATGGTTGTCATGGGTGGTATCATAGTACCACCTATTAGATCTTCTCCAATTTAGCATGTAGCCAGCGCAAAATTGATGCGACAACACAGATCAACATCGGTGACCACTGCCAACGGTGAATGTCATCGTATTTTCCGATAGGTTAATTGCAGTCAGCGAGGGTGGCATCGGCCAATACTGATGTGCGGCTGATGTATCGGTGCATCCCTGAAAAGTATGTGTTTTATCCTAGCCCGAAATGGGAAATTCTTGCATATGTGCACAATGTGCAAAACGTATTATGTGGCTGGGATGCAGGTCATGTCTTAGCCACACAGAGCCCCATGTTGCCCTTGTAATCATCGTTCCTCCTTTGCTTTGTCTCAACAGCCCCACTCAAGTCAGCCGGTAACTCGTTGAGCTCCACCAATTAAAAGCGCCAATAAAGATGAGCTTCTGCAGGGATAAACCTTTTGTTTACTGAAGTCACTATAGCTTTGCACAATGTGCATCATGTTACCAATACCAAAGGCTGTATCTGAAAGCTATTATTCACTTCTCAAACAATTGTGTGTGGTGCACGCTCAGTGCATACCAACAAACTATTTTGATGACTTGAAAACAAAACGGATAATAGGAAATATGACCGTGTTTTGCACAGAGCAGGTTTTTCCTTTTTTTTTTTTTAAGCATGAATGAATTCTTGGGACAGAAGACGTTTGTGGCACTTGGCATTCAGTGCAAAGGATATTTTTGTCTGTATGAGTGTGCTATATTACTTCTAAAAAGTTTATACCATAGTATTAAAAGGCTTGTTAATTATTAGGTAGCTTTCAGAACATTTATAAGTTAGTTATGCTACCCAATAAAAACCAAAATCGTGTAATATAACAGGAGAAATAGTTTACATTACACATACACCATGATAATTAAGACTTGCACCATATTGACTTCCCTGCCGCTCTTCTCCGGTGATCATCATTTATCCACAAGGCATCTCATCTTCCATGTCATGTCTCAAGTGTGACAGTGCGCTGAAGGCCACTGCCTACTGTGGCAGAGCACACATTCCTTCACTCTCGCTTTGCATGCAGGATCCTTCACAACACACACATTAGGCTACATGGAGGGGTTGTTCAGAGCAGAGGGCAAACGTAAACATCCCCCATTGCCTTGCGATTGCAACAGTGCAACACAAGCCTGTTTTGGCTGAAGTAAGCTAGCACGGTGAGCGCTGGTGCCACGGGCTGGAGCCAGCAGCAGAACAGTTTGGCTACTCTTAACCTGCACCCAGCTTGCCTCCACACATTCCTGGGAAGCTCTCAGCGCCCCACCCCCGACCCCCTGCACCGTCATCACCCAGCACCATTATTCCTGGGGAGCTCCGGTACCCAGAGCCCCAGGGAGCGCATCGTAACGGGCCCCCCCCCCCCCCCTCCCGAAGCAGAGGGCCCCCTCTTCCCCAAGCAGCTGTAGGCCCTCGCCATGCTTGGCCTGCGTTCCTTGGACACGAAGGAGGAAAAGAGACACTATCTCGTAAAGTATGCTGCTTAAAGCAGAGCACAACAGTAATCAGCCCCCACCTCTCACACACATCTGTGGTGTGGTGTTCACGGTCTTGGGCCGGGCTCTCTGAGAACCTAATGAATTTCGTATTACCCTTCCTGCCTTGCTTTTTCGCTGCAGTGTGCCTGCCTTTTCAATTTGTGAAATTGACAAGAATATATACAGTAGGATGCCATTTTATGCATAACAGTATTTGCAAGTTGTTTTTATCCAAGGACAAAAATAATGTATACATACAGATTTAATAGTGTATTTTTATTACAGGAATATGATTATTTTGAGACTAGACAGGCTAGCGTTTTGATTTGTCAACTGTGTAAATGGAAAGTAGCCTATTTATTGAAATGAAAATGTTCCTTTAGAATACTTTAGGTTAAGGTTGTCTTGAAAGTGCTGTTAGGGAATCCTATTAGTTTGTGCACATTAGCCTGCTCTGCAATGACAAACAATCACTGTAGCAAACTATTACTGTCTGTTTAAATCTATTTTTACTACTGTATTCAACATTATTAAGGCCCTTTCAAAAATGTCAGGTGTAAGGAAACCCTTGTTTCTTTTTTGTAACCTTTTGAGGGCTTGCGCAAGATCACTAAATCTGTTTCTGCTCAAAACAGAACACATCCACATTCTAATATCTTCATAAACATGGCTGGCACTGCCCGTCACGCGGCATGTGTATTTCTAGCCTTCCCGAACAAGTTACATCCCTCATGTCCTCAAATGGTTAATGTATCCTACTTTGAGCTTGTTCTTGATCTTTTAAACCTGGCTTTTCAAGTATTCTGTATTTGATTCTCTTCTAGAAAAACTGTTGCTTTACATCTTATTAGTACAACTTAACAGTATGTCCTTTACCCAGAATTACTGATTTCTAGTCTGTGAATGTGCCTTCTCATTCTGGTTTGTGTTTCTATATTCTGGGATTGTTTTACTTTACCCCTCTTCTCTGTTTGTTTTCCTGGCTTATTCGTGGCTCTGCATGCCCTTGTATTCTAAATGACTGAACTCTTAATTTTACCAGTGTTGACCAACCTCTTGTAATAATATACTTTCTTTCACAGTATTTTGTGATCTCTCTCTTTCTCTCTTGACTTATGTTGTCGTAATAAATATTACTATTGGTATTGCTGAAATGCTTACCGTCTTGTTTTTCTCCTTTCCTCACCCCAGTAGACCAGATAAAGATGTAATTACACACGGCTTACAGCACTAGATCCTTGTCAATTTCACAAATTGCTTTTCATATCTGAGGATTCTGGCTAGCAATGCTTCAAGTGTCAGCAGGTGTGTGTGAGTGTAAGAAGTGTTTGAGTGGTTAAAAATGGGTTACCTGCATACTTTTAAAGGCCTAAAACAACAGAAATAGCTGCCAAGGTCTATTTATGTCCACATGTTTTACTACAAATAATTCTTATAGCAAGATACTCATTTATCAGTATTGCATAAGACAAAACGTCCTTGAGATGCATTCAGTGTAGCGGGTAACCCTACATACCCCTATCATTGTTAGCAAAGCTATCATAAAGTACATGCTGTCACACCTGCACACTGTAATGTCTCAGTGGTACTATCCTCTCTATACTAACCTCATCTGACAGCCCCCACACACAATTATGCTTTAACCTGACAAACTCAATGGGTTGTGATTTAGAGCCTATTTTAACGATCTAAGCACATCGTCTGAAGCGCAAGATGCAAACTGCGTTTAGAGTGTGTTCAGAATCCACTTTTGCTAGTTTAAAGGCAGATACAATTGTCATTGTGCAGCACATGGTTCAAATAGGTTGTACTTACTATTTTCATTCATTATTCATGATATTGGTTTGGGTCGTAACATACAATAATCCAATCAGAATGTCAGCTCCCATTCTCTTTAAAATTGCTATTCTATAGTTTGTAAAAGCACACAAACAAACAATCTTCCACCTAGGTCCCTAAAATATGTTTATGTAGGCTACACAATATTTAACTCCTGCATATCCCTGTGTGTGTAACAAGCCATGTACTTGAGTTGTGCACCCGCCCGTAGGCAGTACTATCTTGATAATACGCAGCGCATAGACTTTTAGACCAGGTTTTTGCTGCTCAATCACGCAACCAAGATAGCAATGTGCCAGACCCCACACCTCAGGTTTAGACCAGCACGCCCACAGACGCTCAAATGGGTGCAAGTGCATTTGCTGTTAAAACAATGTGGGCGCTCGACAAGGAAAATAACTGTCAGCCTGACACTAGACACGTCACTTGAGTTTGCTGCTTTGCCCCGCTTTGCCCCAGGTGTAAGATAGGGCCGTAGGAGTAGCTGTTCATTGGGCGTGTAACCAAATTCTAAATCCTATTATTATTATTATTATTGTTATAAATGCAGAATGCAGTTATTTCTTATCTGTTCAGGCAAAATAAGAGGATGCAATGTATCCAAATGTAAAATGGTAGTATTGACATTGTCTCCTGTTTCTTGGTTACTCATAATTACACACACAATCGTGTCCTTGTTATTGGACAAGCAAACGCATGTGCATGCCTGAGCCAACTATGCGCACAACAGACCGGCAGCGAGCGCGTGAACATTTATTTAAAAACCTCTCAAGTCGTATTGTGAACTTGACATTGGTGCTTAGAACCAGCTGGTGGTATTTTTGTTTATTATATGCTACATTGCACAGATAATGTAAGGCTTGGCACCCTGCATTAAGCTCAGTAGAGGATGCAGCTTAAACATTGTGTACAATTATTTGCCAAAAGCATTGCTTCCATGGCAATGCTCGTTAGCACCTGCACCCATAGTATAGCCACTGCCCCATTCCTAGGAACCACTGGTGTGTGTGTTGTCATTACAGAAGGAGATGACATGACCTTTGACCCCTTTGGGACCACAGCCACCAACAGCCTCCCTGGCTGCGACTGGGCCGACAGGGATGAATGTGTGCCCGCTGCGGCCGGCCGGCCACAGGGGGGTCCGGAGGGGGCATCTTTACCCTCCCTGGCCCCCGCCAGCGGCCAAGAGCTGTCGTTAGGCAGCACTGAGAGCATCACTGGCAACCCCGTTGCCAAGGGTACCGCACCTGGCCACACCACCGAGGACAGTGAGGCCTTTGCCGACTTTGGTGATGGCGAGCGGGACCGGGCTGATCACCACGACGACGACGAAGAGTTTGGGGACTTTGCGAGCACCGTGTCTAAGACGGACCCGCCCGTCGCTGAGGTGGGGTCTGTGGGGGTCCGTGGCGAGGTGCCCGATGAGTTTGGGGCCTTCCACGGGGATAAGCCCAAGTTCGGCAAGTCTGACTTCCTCAAGGCAAGCTCTCAGGCCAAGGTGAAGTCCAGCGAGGAGATGATCAAGAATGAACTGGCAACTTTTGATTTGTCTGTTCAGGGTGAGTTGCATTGTTTACGTCACGTTGCTTCTCTATTTATTAGCATGTGCTGCTGTCTTTTCTTTACAACGTTGACTAATATAGTATGTCACTGCAGACAGATCAGACTGCAGTGAGGTTACTGGACATTAGATGGCAGTGTTGAGACTAATGGCTGACTAGCGAGATAGATTAGCACAGGACAGCAGATCTATGAGCAGAAATGATCCGTTTCCACATAAAGCCTGCATTTAACTGCTGTTTACGGGTGTAATGTTCCAGGTATAATTTATTAGCATTTCCCGGAACGTGCTAAAAACTGATTTGCCTTTTCTTCCTCATGTACTGGGTGAATGATAGTGATTTGCTTATCCCTTTATGTGCATGTTGCGTAGTGTTTGACCACACACACTCACACACACACGCATTGCTGGCCGTACTGGAATAATCTAGACTGTTTTGTGTGTGTTACACTGCCAGGACATGTCTGCATCTGTAAACCCACTTGCATTATTCATACCAGAGTTGCTGTGGCATTTTTGTACATAATTATTGTTTGTCACAATTTGGGCGTTCGTTTACATCGTCCTGCTCTGAGACAAATTAGCCAGCCCCCATAGAATGGAATAAAAGACCACTATGACGTGCCACCAATCAGACGAGGGCATATCATCATCAAGCATATTGGCATATTCATTATATTAGTGAGGTAATAAAGATGAGATAATGACCTGTATTTGTCCTGGTGAGTAAATGACATGGTCACAGTTATATTATAGAGGTACAGGTAGCAAACAGGTGAAGCCTACTGAGGAGTAAAATAACAACAATGCAGTTGACCTTAAGTCAATCTGTATGAAGCATGTTTAATGTGAAGATTATTATTACATCATCATTGGCCCAGGCTCCCACAAGCGCAGCCACAGTTTGGGGGAGAGAGAGATCGGCCTTCCCCCTCCTTCACCAGCACCGGAGCAGCATTTCAGAGACCGCTCCAACACCCTGAACGAGAGGCCAGCCTTGCCGGTCATCAGGGACAAGTACAAGGACCTGACTGGCGAGGTGGAGGTGAGGCGAGCTCTGTCACACACACGCGCTAACAGCGCCTCCTGTTCACACCGCCCATAGATGCCAGACGCTCTGCTGGAGCTCCCAGGCCTCCAGTGTGGCCCCGTGGTTCTCTTTGTGACGCCTCTCTCTGCCCTGTTGTTCCAGGAGAGCGAGCGCTACGCTTACGAGTGGCAGAGGTGTCTGGAAAGCGCTCTTGAGGTGCGTTTGATTCTTAATGCTGTCTAATATTGCACCGGTGTGTCACAGTTCCCGTCATAACGAAGCACGTACAGGCAGATAGGAAGCACTAGTTTTAGCTGGTGTAACATTAGCAGTGCTATTTAATAGGGGTGTAAGAAAATATGGATACACGAGAGTATCGCGATATTGCGGTTCATTTAAAATGTGTTATTGTTTTTTTTCTCAATACATTTTTCAAAGGTACAAAAACATTTACCTCAAAAGAGACCAGATTTAGCGTAAAGCTCATTTCCATCTTAAGTCCCTGAGCAAGTTTACATAAGTGTTTCTGTTCTTTTTTGCAGCGGCGCCACACATTAGCATTGCTATGACAATTTTCCACAAATTAGGAATCGCAATACGTCGCCTTGCTTACAGTATTGCAATATGTCAAATCGTGCCCCCGTATCATGATGCGTATCGCATCGTGAGATTCTTGCCAAAACACAGCCCTGCTTTTTCATGATGCTAATAATATCCATCCCTGTGCTCAGGTCATCACCAAGGCTAACAACATGCTGAACAGCATCAGCAGCTCCTCTGTCTGCACCGAGGTGATCCAGTCTGCTCAGGGAATGGATTACCTCCTGGGTAAGCACCACACACTGGCACTCAACCTTTTGATCAGAGCCACAGAAACCAGCCTCGTCCTCTCTGGAGGTCACACAGAGTGTGCAGCAGCCCAATCACATGCACGGTGTGTGTAGCAGTAACTGTACCCGGCAAGGATGGGAGCCCGTGGCTGTTGCCTCTAGTTAACCTGTGTGGAACATACATGCTGCACCCCCCTCCAAAACGACAGCAGTGGCCGTCACAAGGTTGTGTGTGTTGCCGTTCTCCTTGGCAGGTGTGGTGGAGGTGTATCGCGTAGCCAGGCGCGTAGAGCTGGGCGTCAAGGCGACCGCCGTGTGTTCTGAGAAGCTCCAGCATCTGCTGAAAGACATTAGCCGCGTGTGGAACAACCTCACAGGTTTCATGTCCCTGGCTAACCTCGCGGTAAGACTCCGGCGCACACACACGCACACACACATACACTCTAAAGCTGCAATGCATAATTTAAAGGTATAGTCAGCTATTGCAGCTAATTGTAAGCTAACACACTTTTAGCCAAATTCTACATCTCCTCTATATCTCCTCGCATTCCGCTAGCTTACCGTTCTCTGTGCGTGTTGAAAAAATAATAAGACACTTACAGAGCCCTGGCTCTATAAATAGGAACGTAAAGAAAGTGGCGTACACCGCTCACAACAACAATGGCGTAGTACTACGCTTTGCTTCACAATGTGTTTCAATGTGTGGGGCGGCGCTGCGGAGGGCTAATGTTTAAATTTGAGCTTGAAGTTAGCAAGTGTTCTCGAGAATGAAATCACAAATTCACATTTTGGTCTAAGTGGTAGTGGCACATTTTTACGTGATGCAGTACTAATTCAACTACTAAAACTTAATGTAGTTAATAATCTATCAATGATTATTTCATCTGTAGCTGATTTGTTTTAGATTAAGCGTATTGGAAGTGAATAATTTGCATAATGGCGATGTCAAACATTACATTAAAATGTATTCATCCGACCATCTGTGTGTGCATATAAAATAGACACTAAGAGAGGAGATGGACGGCCCTTGTCTCCAGAGCCTGCTAGAAGAAGAATATTGCTTCTCAAATGTCGGCAGATAATGATAGAGGAGAAAGACAGGAAGATGCAAACAGCAAGTGAAATGGACATTATCTTTAATTGAAACATTACAGATGATGTTTTCTTCAGCCGTCTTTGCAGGACGAAAGGACTAAGTTAACGTCTTCATGTCCTGCTGAGTTGATGTAGTGTGTTTGGAATTGAGGATACCCAACACAGTTTATTGTTATATGTTGTTACTGCCTTTACTGTGAGAATAATAATGACTAGATCATGCCCTGTAGCAAGTATCAGATGTGTGTGTGTGTGTGTGTGTGTGT
>JAODTR010000005.1:1137267-1155247 GCA_025399935.1 Amblyopsis rosae | reverse complement strand
GGACAAGAAAGGTGACCAACAACGTTACACAAACAATAACCCACACCCCTGTCCCAGTAGTCCCCAGCCTATATGCCGTCACACCCACACGGCTGAAGGCAATCGATCTAATTGCACGTGTGGGTGTGAGGCGCTGGGGATGCGGACAGTCGTTCCCCGGTCCTACCACACCGGCGAGACCAGGTAAGCGTCACAGAATGCCCATACTATTCGACTTTTAGCAATAAGCAGAAATGGGCAGGGAAAAGCAGGCCTTCCAATTATTCAAGAATTTCAGAAATAAAATCGGAGCATGACAACACAAATTAAGAGAGAATTAAGAGAACTAATTATTGTCCATAGTGGCTTCAAATGATAATGGACGATATTCGTTTTATCATCTTTGTCACATATGCAAAATGAACAAAACCTACAATGATTTTCTACATATTAACAAGTGTCAATACAGCCAAATCCAGATAACACAGCTCTTATGTCTTAAACTGAACTATAAAAAAAATGGTTAATAGGAAGTGTTTGTTGAGCACAATTAAGCATTACAATAAACCTGAATATTGTTTTGAGTTCTGCAGCATCCAGTGCTATGAAGCATTGGCTACTCTAGATGAACACATAAGAAACAGTAAACACGCAGGCTACGGTACATTAGCAATATAAAAAATACACTGCTATAATCTAAATAAGTACAATTGTAATCATAAATGTCTGGATTCATTAGCTATAGCATAAACTGAATTATATTGTACTAAATGTAATAGTCAAATGTATAAGTCAGAGGAGGGAACAAAAATCTGAATAACAACTTAGTTCAACGTGTTTCCTGAAGGCAAGCTAAGCATCACTCCTATTCCCAGTGCCAAATTCCAGCAGCATTCCTGAAACAGCTTTTCAGGGGTGTGCCAGCTGTAGTAAACAGGTCTTAAGCGTACAACTGTTTACAAAGAAAACAAAGACACACCTCTTCTCGCACACTGATCACTGGTTGCCAAGTAACGGGGAGAAGGGATACGCCCTATTAAAGTGTCTCAATGAGCTAATTCACTCCATGTGCTGGAAAAACTCAGTAATGGGCTGAGACTTGGAGGCACAGGGACAAGATGGAGGGCCTTGCTGGTGCCCCATCCACACAGCACACAACACCAGCTGACTGCTATTATCCACCGTGGGTGTGTTGGTCTAAAGGTGTGGTGTAGCGCATTGCTATCTTGAGGCAGCAGAAAGTCATTGTGTGATTCAGCATCAAAAACATGGTTTAACGTATTATCAAGATGGTATCGCCTATGGCAGATGCCCAGTGTGCACACACTCTGCTAGTTACACACACAGGGACGCACAGGAGTGCACAAACATGCAAAGGATAACAAATGTAAAGAGTACAAAATTAAATATTAGCACGTAAGGGATCTTGGTGGAATCTGTTTGCTCCAGTGCTTTAACAAGCTAGCAGGTATAATAGCAATCTGGAAACGTGCAAGCTCGACTGGATTTTTAAAGGAATGGGAGATGACATGCAGATTGGTTTATCGTATGTTACGCCCAAAACACACACGTGAATAATGAAAAGAGTTAAGTCCAACCCTTTTGAACCGACCGTTTATCTGCCTTTAAAATAGTAAAAGTAGACTTGGACACGCCCTAAATGTAGTGTGTGTCTTGTGTTTTAGACCATGCGCTTAGATCATTTAAACAGGGCACACACACACACACACACACTTTGGGTTGCCTCAAGCACACAGGCTCCACCCAAGACCTGTAAAACCAAGGGACCAGTCTCTCTCCATGCAACCTCCCAGTTCAAGTGGCCTGTCCGGGTTGAACACAGCATGCAGACATGCAATCTAAGGAGGGCTCTGTGGGGCTTGGCAAGCCACGTTCTCCTTCTGGCTGCCTTATGGGTTGCCACGGCAGCAGTGTATATACAGTATCACTGCTACACAGAATAAAAATGGTCCTTAACTGGATCTTCAAAAGGCGGTGTGGTTCCACAAAGAAGCATTGCGAATTATTTTAAGATGGTTCTACTTCGTCTCTTTAAAGAACCGTTTAAGGAAAGTTTTATTTTAGGAACCATGGTCTGAAAGGTTCTTTATGGAACTAGAAATGGTTCTACTATGGCAACCGTGTTGGGCTCCAGTTAGCACCTTTACTTTTATATGTGTAGGATGGGAAAGATGATAGAAAACAGAGATGGCTTTGGTTTTAGGGACAGTTGCATGTCATAGTGGTAAAGCAGTGTTTATCAACATCCCAGAAAGCATTCCCCATCAATAAATATTGCTTCTATTTTGAATAAATAGAGGTGCTTTTACATTTTTCATGGGTGTGCATTTTGTATTTGTATGTACATGCATAAGGTAGATATACTTACATATGTATGCATTGTCCATAAATCTCCTGTTTTTATGTTCCCCAGATATAATAACACCTTCTTGCAATGTAGTCATAATCAATACAGATGTTCTTACAACCTTAAAAAACCTTTAAGAACTTCCCTTAAATCCTTTCCTTTATGATCAAGCATGTTTGTCTTCATGTCCATGTGCCTGTCTTAATCAGAAACAGGCTGGCCAGACTAGAATCCACATGTGAACAATGGATTATAAAGTGCTGTGTACACACAAATGCCTACCTTGCCTGAATAAGACAGGAATGGTATATGCTTCATTTGACCTTTTAGCACATGCATTAAAGAGAATTTAAATGTGAGGGATTTGTTTGTGTAATGTTTTTTAAGCTTTATTATTCGCTTTATTTTTTAACAGAGATCACTGTTAATATCCACACAGTGTCTGTGTGCATTCCCTTGTCTGTGGATGCATGTGCGTGCGTGTGTGTGTGCGTGTGTGTGTGTGTGTGTGTCCATTTATGAATGTGTGTTTCTATGCAGTTGTCTAACAGAGAGAGAGAGAGATAGAGAGAGAGAGAGAGAGAGAGAGAGAGAGAGAGAGAGAGAGAGAGAGTCTGGCACCAGGCTCTGCTCCTCTGCAGTCACAGTTCCAGATGTGTGCTTGTGAAGTGCAGCCCCATACGCCCAAAGTAGCATGTGGGGACCTTTGTAGAAGCACCCAAATAAAAGAGGAACTCCTATTGAAAAATGTTAGTGTGACCTCCTATCCCCAAGATAATTGCCATCTGCCCCCCCCTTCAGTGTTTGGCAAACCTCTAGCCAGTTAAATCATAGAAGCACAGTAGTTCTAGCTGAAATTCTTAGCCAATAATAATAAAAATATAAAAAATTTTAAACACCACATATTGTTTCATTAATATAGTAAAGAATACATTGTGTCAAACAAGTTTGGCTTTTGTGGACAAATTCCTTTTGTCTGAGTTGGGCCCTGCCTGTGGATCCCTGGCACCCTGTGTATAAATCAAAAGCAGCAGAAGGCATTCTTAGCATTAAATTAACTCTGCTCTTTTTGCAGCCAAACATGATTCATTTGCATATACAGTACAGTGAGGTGTGCTGAATTGGCAGATTTCAGCCTGCATGGGTATTGTTATGGTTCAAAACTGCAGTGCAATTAGTGCCAATTGTTGAAGTATGCTGGCCCGATTCAGTTACTCAAATTGAACTGACGATTGCCCTGGCTGTTTTAGATGCATGACTAATAACTGACAGCAGAACACTGCCTCTTTGCATTACCACACTGTTTAACTGGACCCCATTTTGAGTAAAGTAAGCCTGCAGCAATTATATGTTTTGCTTCAATAAACCCTCTGGCTAACACCCAAGCAATGAAGGAGGTGATAAAAAGTAGACTACTGTATGTTCCAGAACTAACAGAATCACACGATTTGTAATGTTATACAGCGCAAGGATCAAATCCACAAATCACAACTCCACAACTTATTTTCTTTTACAGTATTTGTTTGTTTGTTATTTAGATCCCCATTAGTTAATGTTGTAATGATAACTGTTCTTCCTGGGGTCCAACACACAATTCACCACTAGTTTACACAAAACACATTACGTAAAAACATTAATATGCTCATACAGTGCATATACACATATACATACGTACACATAATATATATATATATATATATATATATATATATATATATCATACTGTACACATTAATATACATGCATACATACATAAATGAAAGAAAAAGATAATATCCATAAAAAATATCATCAAACGTACAGTATGAGATTATTATTAATCGGTTATTTGTTTAATTTGAATATTTGCAACTCATTTAATTTACGTTCAACGACTAGGTGTTGCTACATTTAAAAAATGTCAAAGCCTACAGTACATTTGAGGCCACATGTTAATCAGGTTCCACTTTGTTAAAATAGAATAGAAAATTATCTCTAGCCAATATATACTTTTTTATTATCACAATTTAAAGCATGTTGCTTAAATTCAAATTGAGTCAATATTTTGTCAATATTTTAGTCTTTATTGCACTTATTCAATTTTAGAATGTTAGAATCCACAATATTCAAGCATTATATTGGAGATCTGTCCTGTTATGTTCCAGTATGCATTGATTTTTCACTTTTCAGATGTTCCCATAAATTTCAATGGGGATGAAGTCTGGGGGCTGTAGAGGGAACTTTTTCTCAGTGCTTATCAGTTCAAACGATGATGTGTGTTTCAGATAGCTGTCCTGAAAATAAACGTAACATAGACCTCAGAACTTTATTTTAGTAACTGTGTGATAACATAGGCAATTTCAAAAAGATAAACAAGAAAACTGGGAAAAATTGCCATGACGGAGTTCCAAACCATGGTGTGTGTCTTCCAGCAAATTGTTATTGTAAAAAATTATGTTTTTATCTCCTAAATATATTGCCATACAGATAAGGTTACTGGTGGTCACCTGGTTTCTTTCAGGGGAAAGAAGCGGCTTGGGCGCGTCTATTTCAGTGACACCTGCTTTGTGTCAGGACAGCCTGGCCTGGCAACAAAACATCAATTGTTTCCGATTGGCAGAATTTCCCTCCCTTCATAGCAGCTCTGGCCTATCAGAGATTAGCTTGGTGGAACAGAATGCATTTGCCCTTGGCAACCATTCCACTCTAGCTCTCCTCACTGACAGTTCTCACACTGTCATCTTCCTTCGTCAGATGGTCCAGATAACACTCACCGGTGAACTGAGGCTGGTCGTCTCTGCATCGCAGGGTGAGGAAACCTGGGGGGATGCGCGCACGCGCGCGCGTGTGTGTGTGCGCGCGTGTAAAATGCGGCAGACAGATTAGCAACAAGATGAATGCTTGTTATTGTATCAACAATACCACTTTGGGTATGTTTGAGGTTAAGGGAGACATCAGACAATCTGTGCGAGGGCTGTGTGAGGCTATACAGCGTCAGATGCGCGTGGGGGAGGAGGCGATATTTAAGACGATACGCACATGTGGGAAAAATGCAAAAGACAAATGTGGGTGGTGCTGTGTTCCACTACAGTGGGGTCAACACAGAGTCACTGTACCCCCTCCCAACCGTACATATGCAAGAAAACATCTGTACACGTGCATTGACTACACACTCACATGCACTCACACACAAAGCCCAAGTGAAGTTTACAGTAACAGTATACTAAATGATCTTGCCTTCAAATGTCAGTGTTACTCTAAGAGGCACAGCTAGACCAGCAAATCATGTTCGGAGAATAATATGGGAGCATCTGTTATGTTTTACTTTATTGTCTGCACTTCTCCTTTGTCTAATAATAATAATTGTAATCTTGAAAAGTATTTCAAAAAGCACACCAGTCCCCATGAATCGCAGCCATCAAATATTCACGCAGTATTTATGAAATGGCATTTAAAAAACAAGCACATTGAGGGATAATACTGATATATAATATATAAAACCAAAATGTATATCTGGGAGACATTTTTATATCCCCTAAATACATTTTGGTAAGCTACTGTACACTATCACTGCATCTCTTCACACATGTTGGGGGATGAGGACATACATAATTTAAAGGTCAATGGCAACTTTCTTTAATCATGATAGTAGATTATTTATAAGCATTTTTAGAGCAAAATAGGCTTATCGAATATATATTAATTTTGTTTATTTGTATTACTTAATTTATTTGTATTTAATTTTGGGTAGGGAGGTTGTAATAATAGCGTCTATTCATTTTATATTCATGATGATATCAGCACAGATTAAAATCTGCTTTAAATCTTGCTCTAAACATACTTAAACTATACTATATTTCCTTAGAGAAGAGATACTGTCAAAACAGTTTTGTTATGAGAACACAGACTGTAAAGTATTGGCACTATCCCCGCTTGTGGACGTGACCTTAATTGTTTAATCAGACTAATGCTTGTTACTGGGGTAAAAGGTTTAAGATGATGAATGGACACACGTAAGAAACCCGTTCACTCCCACTAAACATGCTATTAAACCACAAACCATTTCCAAGTAAATTAAAATAAGGGCAGACACATAGCTCAGTTGGAAAGCCTGTTTTCAACATGCACACCATGCACTCGAAGACAGACTAATCTCTCTTCTCTCTAAAGTCTCCCTCCCCTTTTTGACATGTGGCCTTATAAGTCAGTACTTAGAAGCTAAACCTATAGTGTCTATAGATTAACATGATTTGGCCAAAGCGATTATTACACAGGCACATACATTGTGCTGTTTATCAGTGAGAGGATTCTACTACTTAAACCTTTGACGACATCCCTTCCGTACGATTACCAGGTGCTTTCAAATCAGTACAAACATTTTAAGGAGCATGTAGGGGTCAGGCATCTTGTATAGGGATGTCCAACGTCTGAACGTCTGATATACAGGCCCCGGTAAGATTGTCTGCACTATCAGGAAGTGGGTTAGATGATTTCCACAAGTTAATATCATTGTCACTCACAAGTCTGTACAAGTCTGTAACTCTAGTATGACAATAGCGCAGTTATTTGTTTTGATCTCTGTATTTATTTTAGGCAATAACCATTATTTCATATATTTTATATTGGAAACATAGTTTCCCATGGAACTGTAATGTCAGAATCGCACAGATTTTTTGCAAAAAGACCATTCCTTAAATACAGCAATAAACTGGAATAATTTAAATGTTCCCAATTTTTGTTCAATGTCTGTATTTCTCGCTGGCCTTCTATATTTATCCCTAACCTCAAAAAATTTTCTGTCAACAAGTATTTTTCCATAGGATTTTTATAGTTTACCATGCATGCTTTAATTCATCGATACTATTCTGTAAGCATTTTATCGTTATCTGATCATTTATTTCCCTGCACCCTAATCTATATACAGTAACAGAGTGTGAAATGTAAAGTGTTTCCCACAACATGAGCCTTGTTTTATATAAAGGTATTAGTCTGTTAGGACTATGACGCTGCTCATTGGCCGAAGCTTCAATGAATTATTGAACAATACAAATCACTGGTTGTCAAAGACTGAAGGATTGGCGGGACACAAGTCTGTCTCCAGTTAATTATTATGTCACACGACATTTCTTCCCACACACACTTGTAGACAGATGTCTGCCCATGATGGCAAAGAGATTAGGTAATAAAGATGGCAAATTATATAGAGAGGCCCTGTTACAAGCATTGAACGTGAAGCTAATTACATGAAGAGGCTACTACGCAATTACCCACAATACACTTCTCCCCACTTGTCTCAACTGACTGCTGAGAACGTTTTACACCTTTGTGTCTGTTTGCATCTGAACTGTCGTGGGGTCCTCACACAGGTGTCAAATACTGGTTCTCCTGACTGTTTTATGATATGTCCTTAGTAGCCTGCATGCCACATGTGGGCATTTATGTTTCCTTAGAGAACATGAGAGAAAAGGAATACATTGGCAGCCTGCGTAATTGCTTTCCACTCGGGAAAAAACAACGTTACGTGATTATTGTGAGGTCAAAGTTCAAGTTGACAGGAATATCACATTACACCTACATGTTATTAATCAGCATTCCATATTTCATGAAATAGTGGAATGCAAAAATAACTGTATTGCTCGATATATGTATGGACACACAACTGAAACCCTTTCATGTTACGTCATCATAAGCATAAAGCTATAAATCATAAATCATATAAATCAATAGGCAAAATAAGCTAACACAACCATATACTGGCATATCCAATATAATATGATTTTGGTAATCTCCATATCACCATTATACATGGAAAATAAAATATGTATTATCAATAATAATCTTTATTTTTATGGCTTTGAAAAAAGTTCTATAAATATTATGTATTATTGTATGATTCTATTAATATAGCATTATATATGATTGTCTCTTTATTTTCTAATAATAAGGTGCTGGGGTCCTACTGTCCTACTTGAGGAGCCCCAGCCAGACACAGCCATAGGGTTTATTTATTTATTTATTAAATATTACACATAAATACAAGCATTACAGCATAAGGGTAGTATACAGACGACAGTACTACTCATCCCAACTGCTTCAGACCTGGAAATCCCCAGCTGCAGCCAATCAGGTAACGAGCTGGATATAAGAGTTGTAGATGCAGGAGAAGGGAGAGTGCGTTAGTGAGGAATATTTGAATGGAGCTGCTAACTTGAAACATGTATTTTAGAACTGATTAAACCCCTAAGTTTCAATACAGTTTTTTTGATATGCCAGCATCTCTAAGATGTCAGTCTGCATTTTCTCCAAACTTTAGTGCACGACCATGTGGAGTTGTCGCATACTGTACATGTTACCCAGGCACACGATCTCATACAAATTGTACAATTACAATCAATCATTGATGGTACTGTAGATAGGTGCACCCACTCAACAAGCACGGGTCAAGCCCACCAATGTATTCCATTCCATCAGTGTAAGGCAGGTTCTGACCTTTCTAGTCATTGCCCTGCTGGATTGCTCTGCTAGATTTAGAAGCAGATGAAAGCCATCAATCACTCCTCATATCTTGATATATCACAGGTAGTAGACAACAAGAGTCTGCACCAGCACTAGCCTAGAGGAAAGATAAGGTCCATGGACACTATCAATAAGGCCAGTCAGGCCTGAAACCAGTGCATTGTCCGGTCTCCGATCAAAGGTCTATGGATGGAGACACCTGGATGGGAGTGTATTGTTAAGTAAATAGAAATAAAATAGTTAACTTCTAGAGTCTGTGAAGTTGTGCAGTCAAGCAAGCCGATCATCCCATGTTGCTTAATGCTTTAGTATCAGTTACTTTTAAATCAAAAACCCTTCGCTTACCTCAAAAGCAAAGCATATATGTACTGTACATGTACGTACTGTCTTGGAGTGTAAGTATAGGTTCTTAGTCCTCCATTACCCAAAAGGACAACCATATATATTATATATACTCACCCCACCCACGACCTTATGCCAGATATTGCCCCTCGGCCTGTGTATGGGCTTAAATCTGGGCTAACACATATGCAAAACATGTGGGTGTTTAAACTGTCAATCATTTGGGACGCAGGATTAAATGGATCAGAGCTTAATTATTACCAAGCAAACACAAATCCTTTTCACTTGTTTGCATTGCAAGTGAATGTAATTTCTTGAGCAATATTGCCACAATGTCTGTTAGCTGTCTTGATTGTGAATCAGTCTTAGAAAACCATATGGTATACTGTAGATAACTGTCAATTGTATAATGAGTCATTATATTTTCAAAGGCATGCAGGCAAATTCGCAAGCACCAGGCTAGACATTGTTTAACTTCAGCATAAGGGACGTCACCGTGGCACCGCTACATAAACCACAGCTTCTATTTGATGTGTCATTTTGTTTTATGGACAAAAGAAACTTTATGGGCTTGGTCCTATATTTTTACTACTTTTTTATAAATGTTTGCTACCCAACTCACAACTGCCATCTGACTTTCAGCACACATTGACTAAAAGGTTAGCTCACCAATAAGGAACGACATGTACATTGTGTACACACTGTTTTGTGTGAGAACCTAGCTGTACCTGCAAATCATTTACCAAACAGAATGGCAGATGTGTGTGAGAGAGAGAGAGAGAGAGAGAGAGAGAGAGAGAGAGAGAAACTGCGCTACTGTACACAGCTGCACGTGACTGCTTCGCTTTACATGGGAAAGCAAACGCCTGCTTGCATGTAATTAACTGTTGCTATTTTCACTCGCCATAGTCCTGGAGCAGCACGAGGCTGAACACGTTCTGCCAGGAAAATCTGAGGCTTGTTAGCATATTATGCCACTTGGATATGTTGTACCTCAGCGCAAAACCTTCTCTGTGGAGCAGCATTAGTGTAGGGACTGAGTTAGTGTAGGCCTAGGCTTCCCTATAGCAACCACTAAATGCAATGCACTGTTCTCCTTGCTGCTAATAACATGGAAACCAGGTTTCCAATAGTATACACAATGTAAAAGTCAGTGAACTGTTTGTATTCAAGCAGTACTGCCTTCATTGGAGGAACAAATTCCATTCAGTGAGAAATAAATCATCTTGCATTATAGCCACTTGTCTTGTTATCTATTAACAGTGTCCTTGGTATTTTATGCTGCCTTCACATGCTATCGATATAATGCTTTAAAATACGTTTTAAAACAACCCCTTAATAATTATGAATGAGAAATTCTGAGATAATTGTGATACCAAAGTTCCCAAGTGGGAGTGACCTTTAACCTTTCAACATGTGTGAGTGCATCACACAGTGCATCATCCTGGTCACAACCCCCCCCCCCACACACACACACCATAGAACTATTTAGACACACACACAGCCTTGTGAACGTCTGACCACAGTGTAACGCAATTGAGAATGTGGGAGAGCAGAGTGACGCTCATAGAGCCTACACTGTTTTAAGCACAACTAGATTTCCACCAGAGATAGATGCGTTCGGAGGTTAGATATCACCTCTGGGAAAATAAACGTTATGCTACTAACCTCTTATTAGGCCCACACTGAACACCAAAAATAATGCCCACCCCTGGCCCAGGTCTCACTCCTTCTTCTCACTTCCCCTCTAAGGACACCCCCCCACACACACACGCACCTCCACACACGCACAATGTTCGTCAGTCCTACATGAGAACATTAGAAATATCAAATTATCAGAATTTGAATGGCTGAAATTCACAATACATTTTTCACAATTCAGTCCATATGAGCCTAATGAGATAAATAAAAAAAAATAAATCACAAAATTATATGGCTGTAAAGCAGTTATAATAGATAATATTTTTTATTTCAGTTTAAGAAATCATCAGTCAACATATTAAAACAATGCTGCCATCTGTTCAATCAAGCGCACACGATGGCCCCATAAAATAAATACTTTTACAGTAAGATGAGATAATACAGACAGAATATGAGAGTCAGAATGACATGGACAAACGTATTATCCAGATGTCCAGAGATGACAGGGTCAGAAAATTCCCCAACGACAATCCCAACTTAACGAAATGTGTTGTATAAAACAGTTAGGTATTTTGAAAAATACAGAATCTTACAAAAAGTGGTGTTTTCTTACTTCTTTAAATCACTGTAAAATAGCTGGTATTAGAACAAGAAATCCAGGAATCGTCATGTATAATAAAAAGACATGAGGATGTGCTTCTGTATTTGTTTTTGTGTGTTTTTTCTTTTTTTACATTAGTATTCACATAGATTATGAACGTATTGTATAATGAAAGTCATCCACACCTCTGGGGGCGCTGTGATGGAGTCTGTTGTTTCTTTCCCCCCAAAAACGTTCCCAGTTCTCACAGCCGAACTGTGTGCTGAAGATGTACGCTGGTCACCATGGTAACAAAAAAGGTAGTTAGTCCAGAGACGTTTGCCTATTTGGGCCTGTGACGATTAACCAACCATCTGTTTACCGCCTACTGTATGCCCAGAATAAAACTATGGAATTCACAGCAAAGTGTTTACATTTCAAATCATTGTCCTTTTACAAAATAATAGCAACAGTGTTCACATTTTCCATGTAAAAAAAGAAATCAAAGCTTGTTCGGTTTGACTGTCCCGCACTATCCAACGTACACAGTCTGAAAAAATTGAGTCATCAAGGGAAGAGGATTTCAAGAATACAGGTTACAGTATAGAAACATGGTTCAACTGGTTTCACATGAAGCATGCATGTGTCAATGTTGCCCCGGCAAAACCCTCGTTCCAATACATATAAAAAGGCCACATGGCTTTTCCTTCACTTTCCTCGCACTTGCAGTCCAACAAAGTATGACCAGCCTCTTCATATGACTATGCCTATCTGAAGACCCACAAAGGTGCTTTTCTATTGGTGGGCTCAACAATAGAGTGCCTCACTGGGTAAGTATTACATGTCTGTTTGGTACATCAAGAGGTTCCTCAGACTACTGACAACTGGACCAAACTAGCGATCACAAGTCACACACACTGCTGTAGTGATGAAAGTAGTTAACTATTAAGAGATGGTGCTATCAGTTGTTAGCATGTGTATAAAAATCCCACCAGTAATCTCTTAGTACAGACATTGTGTTGAAGGATCAGTGGGTGTATGTAAGAGGATGTAAACAAACGGCAGTTAGGCTTCTTGGGCTGTCTGCTGAGCTCCCAGACCCCATTCAAGTGTCTTCAACCGCATTCCAACTGTCTTCCTAATGTTAAGGGAAAGGACTTATCCCTTATTTTAATCTTTTGGGTCTGCACTGCTGAAATAAAACAACAACAAAATATAACTTAAGTTAAACTCTCTAGGCACTGTTTGATTTCCAAGGCTTTTTGTTGCAGATTAAAATAAAAAGAAAGCGAACAAATTCTTAAAAAACAAAACAAACTAACTTAAAACTGATGGTTCTGCAGACCATGCACTATTTTCCCTCTGTAGAGCACAACCCTCCAGTCGGTTAACCCAGCCGAACAGACTAGCTTCAAGTTCTGGAATGGAGTCTGTGAGGGGAGAAAGTGTCTTAAAAGGATAAACGTGTCAAAGATGTCAAGGTCAAGCGTCTTAAACCTCCTCCTTTCTCCCACACTGAGAACCAACGCGTCGGCCCCTAGCCCATTATCTTCTGCGGTATCTCTATGGAAGCCTTGAGGAACACGCAGTTGTCCCGGACGTAGTTCCTCTTCTTGATCTCCTCGTGGGAGATGAACTTGGGGTAGCCGAAGCCCAGGGTGCTCTCGTCCAGCGAGTTGCGGCTGCCGCACGGCTTCTGGAAGTTCTTCCAGTTGGGGTCGGGGTTGAAGGTCTCCGTGATGTGCTGCGGCTTGGAGAGCGACGGGTCGCTCTGGTCCAGGATGGAGAATGTCACCTTGTAGGAGAAGGGCCACTCCAGCAGGTTGTCGTACTCGCCGGGCAGCACGCGGATGTAGATGGACAGGTGGGAGCCCTCCCCACTGCCGTTGCCGTTGAGGAAGGCCGACACCTGCAGCTTGTAGCCGTAGCGGTGCGTGTAGAAGGGCGGGCTGAAGAACTCGTGGTTGTTCCGCAGCTTGGCCTCCTGCAGCTTGCGGGAGTAGTCGCTGAGCTTCCAGATGAGCACGCCGTCGTGGCTGACGGACAGCTCCTCCATCTCCCGACGCAGCTCCAGGATCTCCTGCCGCTGGCGGCCCACCAGGCTGCACATCATGGTCAGGTGGGACTTGGTGGTGTCCTCCAGGTGACGGCCAATAGCCAGCTTAGGACACTGGGGGGTGGTGGGGGGGGGGATTTATTTATAATGTGCCTGACATTGGGGGAGAGTTGTTTAATAGCCTATAACAGTGTTGCTGGAGATCACACGTTATTTACTGTATAGCTGCAGACACGGTATGTATATACACTGTGGTTGATAAAAGAGCTGAATGTCTCTGATCACTGTACTGATACACATTGACTAGAATGGGCAATGTGTACATTACAATGTACAGTACTGCTTGCCATTTTAAATGCACAGCACAAACAGCAGCGATCTGCTTCAACCTGATGTTTATCATGTTCAAATTCTTTTAACAATCAGACATGCACTGTAAAGACAAGAGAAATAGACTTTCAAATAGACTTTATAGGCACTGCACTGCACTGTATGTTGTGTTAATCCCTTTTTGCAGGGCAGGAATATGAGAAAGGACTGCTTCAAGGCAAATTATCTGGATCACAGAGGCTCTTTATAGTGCTGTTCTTATTTTAGCATGATTGTTTGTCCCTGGTTTGTCCCTGTTTAAGGGTACACTCTTGTTGGTGTGTAGAATTACCCCTGTGCTTTGAACTAGCAATACAAATACATTGTTTTGGTTTGAAAGTCAGTGTGTGTGCACTTCCCACACCAGAGAGATGAGTCAATAGGATCATTTTCTCCCCCGTCCCCTCCCCCTTCTCCTCCCCCTGGACATGCACTGTTGTGTGTGGGGACTGAGAAACAAAGAAAAGGTGTGGCTGGAGACTAGTCTCTTCCGTTCATCAGCACTACGTCACATAAGCAACTCTGTGCCGATTGTCTGATACATAGACCCCTGTAAGCATGTCAGCATTGTCAGGACGCGTGGTAGTAGATTTTCATTGGCTGTTAGCATTGTCACATACACGTCTGTGTGTAATTCAAGAGCAACGCAGTGCTTTATTTACTAATTTCAGTCTTTCTGGTTATTTTAAGCAATAACCAGACAACTTTACAGATTTACAAGACTTTAGTTATTTAGTTTTCCAAAGAATTCCTCAGTATAGGTTTACCGTGCAGTTTGCTTAGTGAGCTACAGTAGGTGGTTGTTGTGCATGTCAATCAAAATATCATGTCCAGTAGGCTGTGTCCCAGCCGGCTGGCTCAGCGAGACTAGCTGGAGGCGAGAACAGCATGTCTCACGGCGGACTCACCCTGTGTTTGCAGCCGGCGTCTTTAAAAGGACAGAGAACAAGGGCACTGCCACAGTTGTCCTTCACATGGTTAGCCAGGTCCTCTCGGGCAATGTTGGGCGTGCCACACTGGTTTGGGCACTGGACCGGAAAGCGTGGGCAGTGGTACTGGTGGTTCTGTAGAGTGTTCAATTTGGCAATTAGAATAAACACCTGAATGTGGACTAGACCTCTGAATCATAATACACAGGTTTTTTTTACTTAAAAGGTATAGTCAGCTATTGCAAGGCAAGCTAATTCTAAGGTAATACACTTCACGTCAAATACCGCTCAATGCCGCTTGGCTTCACAATGCGTTTCCATGTGTGGGGCAGAGCTTCTGAGTGGGTTTGTTTTGATTTGACCTTGAAGTTAGCAAGCGTTCTCGAGAGTGACTAAACCCTGCCTTTAAAGCAGCTACACTTATTCCCGGTGATACACAGTGTCATCACAAATACATGGAGACTGACGTGAAAGTACTGGGAAACTCCTCATAGCTGCTTTAGGATTTGCATTGTGTTATATAGGAGAAAGTATGTTGCTAGTGGGCAGAGATATCTGACAGCATTCCTATGTCTTGTGCAATCTTGCTTCACTAAGCCGTAAAGCTCTATAAACCGCATGCCACAGCCAACGCATAATGACACACACCTTCCCTCTTACAAATGATAACCCAACACCCTCAGACCTCTGAGCAATAATCGAGCTAACGTTTCAAACATGGGAGTTGCCAATCGAGCGGTACTTGCGCAAACTTGTGGACAAATGCAAGGACTGCTTCATTCTGTCAGAGCGTGGGCTGCCGCAGCGAGATCACTGTTCAGA
This sequence comes from Amblyopsis rosae, assembly GCA_025399935.1. NCBI lineage: Eukaryota > Metazoa > Chordata > Actinopteri > Percopsiformes > Amblyopsidae > Amblyopsis > Amblyopsis rosae. The sequence goes on along the minus strand of JAODTR010000005.1, from coordinate 1,139,666 downwards.
CCGACCATGTGACAACTTGAAACTGACCTGGATGGTGTCGAAGACAAACTCCTTGCCACAGTACTTGCACGGCTGTGTGCGTTTGGGACACTCGGCCATACTGTGCTGGGACAGCAGCCGTCGCATCATCCTCGCCCCACACTTGTTCTCACAGTAGACGCTCTCCTGCGGACAGACACCCTGGTGGTTCTGACGGGGATGGGGGAGAGATCAAATCAATAATGTGACAGATGTGAACAGATTCCACATGCGTTGTTCACAACAAGTTCACTGTTGAGGAATGCTTTCATTTGAATGGCGAAATTATAAAAGCAATTCCTTCTTGGAAAAAAGATAATATAAATAAATAATACTTTACATTATAAGCATCATTTAAATTAATCTGAAATACAAATGGAAAGAGCTATTGCAAAAAGACAAACAGAGTAAAAAAAAGAAATCTGTACTTCCACATCACGACATTAGAAAACGTGCGTGGTGGAGAGGGAAAATTCAGGTAGGCCTGTGTAAACAAAGGAGGGGTGTCCGTTTGAGCAAGGCAAACCCTGGGGGCCTGTTGCCACCTCGGTGAGAGGAGGAACAGCACAGTGCTATATGAAAGGAGCAGTCAGTGTTCCTCTCTTCATGCCAACATACCGCACACGTGTTATGTGAAAACGCACTGACACCAGTGTACAGGCTCCCACTGCACAAAGACCCCCTTTCATAGAGGTACATGGAATATATTGAGTCACTCATGTTGTTTACCGCAAGCTGCTTTCTAATTGAATTTCAAAATAAATACAGATTTCTAACACACGGAAAGAAAGATGACTGAACGAGTGTCCGGCTGTGTGTTTACCTCGTAGGCCTCGCCCGTGAACTCGCTGCCACAAAACTCACACTTGACCTTGCGCTTGGGGCAGTCGTGCTGCAGGTGGTCGGGCAGATCGCGCCGCGTCAGCTTGATGGAGCAGCGGTTGGGGCAGGGGATCACGTTGAAGGCGCAGGTGGAGAAGTGCCCCTGGACCCCACACACACACACAGAGAATGAGTCATCTGTCCCCCCCACACACCAGTGCACAGCCAGGTACTCAGCTGGGCGAGAAGGCAATAAGAAGCCCAACAAATGGTTTGTACGCAGGGATGGGGAATTAGCATTAACTCAGCTGTACGATCTACAGCATTACGTTGTAGAACATGAATCCGTTACAGACATATACACTCGTCATAGAGAGTTATAAGGTCCTGCAGATTAAAGGGACGCTGCTCGATCACGTAGTCAGAATAGACGCTATCTTGAGCGGTGTGTGAGAGGTGTGCCGTTAAAGCTGCTGTTTTGTGTGAGACTGGTAATATCAAATTGCTATTAGTATTGTAGATGCTCCTCCCAAGTATAAACAACAGCATGATACCCCCTGGATTTGCTGATGCGGTATAACTGTTATTTTCACCAGTGTCCCTATACAGTACACAGGGATATATTGCATCTGCCCTGGCTGCTACCATTGATTTGTAGTAAGCAAATAAATAAAACATGTTATGCTGCAAGTGAAAAGAAGCAGCCAGCTTGTAAAAACAAAAGAAAGATGCAGTTGCATTTTAGGACCAGTAGGTGCTAGCAACATGCCAGCGTATCCTATCTTCAAAGAAAGTAAATAAGGCGCATAACCGAAGGGCGGAGGCATGAGGGAGATGTTAGCAAGGTTCCTCACCTGGAGCTGTTTCATCTGACCGGTCCAGCGACAGCCTTCCTCGCTGTGGATGCAGCGGATAGCCAGGGCCAGGATCTGCTGCTCCAGCTCTGGGTCTGGGTAGATCTGATCACCACCACCCAGCAACACAGTGTTAGTGAACCATACGGTGCACTTATGCATTTGCGCTACAGGTCAGTACGAACAAGTGCAATAAAAGGTACCAAAACATTTACAAATGCTATGGGCTTTAACTTGTAAAAAGATAGTTATTAGTAGGCTACCTCATGGGAACATGACATTAATACATAAATGTATGGTAAACTGTTTTAACTCTATCACATCAAAAGGAAAATTCTAATACAACCCTGCAATAAACCATGTGAAATCATTATGCATTGAGTAAGAGGTGTGTGTGTGTGTGTGTGTGTGTGTGTGGGTGTGAGAGAGAGAGAGAGAGAGAGAGTGAGTACTCTCCATTTGTAGAAGGATAGAAATTCCTCTGGACTTATACCCTATATACTGAATCAAATATTTTGTATATATACACACTACTGTTCAAAAGTTTGGGGTCACCCAGACAATTTTATGTTTTCTATGAAAACTCACATTATTTCCTCAAATGAGTTGCAAAATGAATAGAAAATACAGTCAAGACATTGACGAGGTTAGAAATAATGATTTTTATTTGAAATAATAATTTTGTCCTTCAAACTTTGCTTTCGT